>BHFT01005346.1:0-39656 GCA_004320025.1 Laticauda laticaudata
GAGGAGGGATCATAATTAGGTTTGCAGACAAGAAAAGATCTCCACCAGAATTATGTAAAGTGGGGTGACAAAGTTTCCTGTTCACCAGCAAGATACCTGCAAACCACCTCAAAAAGTCAAGAAATGTTGGTCCTAAATATGTTGGCCTTTCCCGATTGAATGGAATTATAAACCTTGTAACAGTCCAGCTGAACTACCCCGAAAACTTCTTCGACGAATCACAACCGGTTTCCATGCGTCAGTTTGTTAAACCTGAATCATACTTCTGATTTAAAGACCATCCCAGGCTGAACCCTCCCATACCAATACCGATTGAAGGTGAATAACATTTTGAAGTTAAAGAAATTGCTAGACTCTCGCAAAATGGAGGGCAGCTCCCAAGTAATCTTGTAGCCTGGAAACATTTCCCATACCAATACTGACTGAAGGTGAACAACATTTTGAAGTTAAAGAAATTCTGGACTCTCGCAATGGAGGGTCAGCTCCATATTTGTAGCCTGGAAATATTCTCTTCTTCACAAGCCAAAGGGTTAACGAAACCGATGTTAAAGCCCCTCAGTTGATCAGAGCATTTCGTTCCAAAGTATCCTGATAAGCCTAGAGTGTATTCTTTGTAATTGTTTTAATGATTAATAATTGTCTTATATTTTCTCCTCCTCTCTCTAGGACTGAATGGTTTCATTTTTCTAAGAGGGCTGAATAAAGGAGGGGGAAGCATACAATAGAGTTTAGGTTTCTATTCTCGCTTAGCTTTCTTTTCTCTGGTGCAACTGCAACCGTATCAAAGTATGCCAAGTCAACGGACAGACACAATTTCTAATTGGAAGTTTCATCTGAACTATTGGGCGTGGGAACAATTCCATCACTTTGTATATGTGAATTCTGCACCTAATTTCTCAGATTCAGAATTCTCTGGTTGCTACCACTTCACTTTCAGTAAAATATAACTTTTCTCAAACTTAAAGTGTCTAAGTATTTCTTTCTTGGATTTTGAATGGAGCACCGCCTGACAATCCTGGTCTTCCATAACACTCAGTAGTGCCACAGGCTGATGTCTTCCATGCAATGTCGCACTGAGGCAGTAATTGCTGCAAAAGGGGCCCATATCAAGTACTGAGTACATCTACATGCTTATAGTTTTCAGAGGTCTGATATTGTTCTATGTACAATCCTTGTTTTATTGATTGCATGTAATTCTAATTTTCTGAGATTATGGATTTGGGGTTTTCATGAGCTGTAAGCCATAATCATCTCAATTATGACAAATCATGGCTTGAACTATCTTTCTTTGCATGTAATGAGTCTATCTCATATATTAGTTTCACCTTTTAAGCTCATTACTGAAATAAATGAACTTTTGCACAATATTCTAATTTTTTGAATTTCACCTGTATTAGTACCATTATGAATTCTCCCCCCACAAACAACTGACAATCTAAATTTATCTGCAATTTTCAAATTGAGATTATCCTAGAGTTTAAATACTTCATATATCATTTCATAATAACTGTACTTCTGTCACAATATCTTCTAAATGTGTTTTCCAGACTTTAATGCTGGAAATAAAATCGAGCTATTGCTAAAAATGGAACCAAGGTTCTGAAATAATTCATAGTTCTAATTATATCCATAGCAGTTTTTGACTTGGTCACTTGCTTTCTATTCAGAAGTTGCAGGCATAATATATTTCCAGTGTCAAAGTTGAAAGTCATGAATGTTAAAATTGATTCCATGTGTTGTTCAGTTTCCCAGAAGATCCCAATAACATTGAGATGCATTTTTTTTTTGGGGGGGGGGAGGGGGAATCCATTTNTTTTTTGGGGGGGGGAGGGGGAATCCATTTGCTTGAAGCAATTCTGTATAAACATTCATCCTTAATCTAAAGTGGTCAGACAGCTTTAGCATTTGACTAATAATTCAGGAAAAATTGGAAAAATGCAACCCCTTAGCATGACACTTAAAAGTGTCTCACTACTAGTTAATTATGTACTCCAACCATTATACTTTAATTTTCATAAAGTGGTTCCAGTCAAATTTCAACTTTGAAGGTTTTCATTTTGTCGGAACTTTAGGAGATGCTAAAATAGTTTCAATAAAATAAATTTAATTTAGCAATAGGCTTTCACTGGAAAGTTAGTGGAGTTTTCATAAGGTTCACAATATTTCTCACTAAGGTTTCTCATTAAATAGTTTTGGTCAGGTAAAATTTCACATCAGTTGTGGAAATGTTTTCTTTAGTGCATAAGTTTTTTAAAAAATCAAACAAAGGAACATAAGCAAAGAACTGAAAACAAAGCAAAAAGTAATTATATTTCAGACAGTTCAATACTGTTTCTGTCATCTTGGATTCATTCCAAAGAATGACACATTAATTGATTCATAATATAAGAAGAAATATCATTTTCAAATCACTTTATCTTTCAGTGAAGAAACTGGAAAAAGATACTTTAAAAAACTAGTAATTCAGTTGTTTGTTATCTATGTAATTCTGAACAAAATAAAGTTGAGTATTTGGTATATTTTTAATGACCTACCTACAACATGTAACCTTTACTAGAATAACTATGTTACCTCTGATTCAATCTCTTCAGTGTGGTATGTGATATCTAGTACTTTATGACTCCATTCTAAGTCAGGAACCATTAACACTCTTTCAAGGAATTTATCACTGAAATAATTAGCAGCATTTGAAATGTTTATCATAACATGTATCACTTGGATTCCCCAGGATAGGGTATACCCAGAAGTGATATACAGCAGGTTCTGGCCGGTTCTGGAGAACCAGAAGCAGAACTTTTAAGTAATTCGGAAAATCCACCTCCGACTGGCCCTGCCCCCATCTATTCTCTGCCTCTCAAGTCCCAGCTTATCAGTTGGGTCTTCTTTTGTTGCCCTACCCAGGGGAACAGAGCTGGAAAGTAGGTTTGTGGAGTGGGGTGAGAATGGAGATTTACAGTATCCTTCCCCTACTATGCCCACCAAGCCACCCTCACTAAGCCATGCCCACAGAACTAGTTGTAAAAAAAATTGAATCCAACCACTGGATATACCTCCAAAAGTAGGTGGAAGCAGAGGGAGCATCTAACTGGTGGCAGCTGATAGAGAAAGAGGTAGACCAGATATGATCCATACAGGAAGTACTATCTGCTGGAGCTGGTTGAGTCACTTCTACTGCACTTGAATCAGAAGTTGGAACAGAACTTGAGCAGATTTATGAACCACGGAGACACTCTCAGAATTTGTTGCTTTGCAGGGAAAGTTGTTGGTTTGTTTGGCCAGGAATATTTACACAAGGGAATGACTAAAGGAAGGTGTTCAGAACAGAGCAATCATTGGAAGATTACAGTCATGGGCGAGGAGCCATAACGGTAATGCATATGGTATGCATAAGGTATACACCATGTTGTGTTCTTGCCCAATGAGGTCTCCAACAACAGTTGTACAATATACAAACTTATTGTTCTATTGGAGACTGACTTTATTCCTTTGAGGGAAAATAAATTTTAAATAAACCTCCCAAAAAATCAGAGGAAGAAATAGGCCACAATGAAGAAAATATGAGTCTTGACGGAGAACTTACTGGGCTGTATCCAAAATATTGGAGTTCATTCACTAGGAATATAGAATTTTACACATTATTTAGGTGGGAAAAATCAGATTCACTGTGCAAAACAGTTGATACAGTACCTGCTATTTTGAGAGGGATATATATATTCTGGTAGATCATAGATATGAGACAGCTATGTGCTGCAGCTACCAAAAGATCCAATTCAGTCTTGTACTGCATCAACAGAGTGGCAATATCACAGCAATGGAAAAATTCCACTTTATGCTGTACTTGTCAGACTGCATCTAGAATATGAATTCAGTTTTGATCACCAGAATATAAAAAGATGGCTCATGGTGTTGGAGGCTAAATAGCCTCAAAAAGAGAAAGCTAAGGAAAGACATGATGTTCAAATATTTAAGGGAGAAGAGGTGTAGACTTATTATCCATAGCTCCAGAAGGCAGGACAAGACCAGTTGGTGGAAGATTCAAACTTGAATGAAGGATTAATTTTTTGACCATGAGATCTATTAATCAGTGGAATACCCTACCTCCTATAGTTGTGAGAACTTCATAATTGCAGATTTTCAAACAAAGGTTGTGTGAGGGACTAAATTCAATTCCATTATATTATAAGAAATGGTATGGGAAGGATTTACACTAGCAGGCTTCTAAAATCCTTCCAACTCTTTGATTATATGATTCAATATCCCAAGAGAACTATGAAAATTATTATCAAACTCCAAATTTTAACAAAATTGAAAGAGAAAAATCATTAAATGGATGTTTGGACACAAATCAGATTAACTGTGTTTATTTTTATAGCTAAATTTAAGTGACAATGACATGGCATAAAATTAGGGGTTTAATCTGATTTTGCCACAGGTTGGCAAGCAGCCCTCAGCACACCCCTGAAGTGCAATGCTTTGTTGAAAAAATGTTGTGCATTTCCACAACATAGGATTAGGATGGCATGGTTGTAATCTTCCAATATTTGAGGGGCTGTCACAGAGAAGAGTGGGCTGTGACCCTATTCTCCAAAGCACCTGAGGGCAATAAAAGAAATAACAGGTGGAAACTTATCAAGGAGAGATCCAATGTACAATTGGGGACAAATTTATTGACAGTGAGAACAATAAGTCAAAAGGCTTGTCTCCAGAAGTTGTGGAAATGCAATAGCTGGGGATGTTTAAGAAGAGATTGGACAGGCATTTGTCCAGAATGGTATAGGGCAAGGGTGTCAAAGTCAAGGCCTGGGGACTGGATCTGGCCCACAAAGAGCTTACATCTGGCCTATGGGGTCACCCTGAAAATAGTGAAGGACTGGCCTACAGTGCCTCTGCCAGCGAAAACAGAACTCTCAAGTGGTCCTCCTGGGCTCTGTTTTCACTGGCAAAGGGTTGCAGGAGGATGTCCCAATTGAAAACAGAGCTCGGGAGCCCATTTTTGCTGTCAGAGCACTTGGGCCACCACAGGTGCCCCCCAAAACAAGTGATGTCATCCTGGCCACTCCACCTTGGCTATGTCCACTCCAGCCCCCTGAGGTCAAACACAAACCTGATGCAGCCCTCAATGAAATTGAGTTTGATACCCCTGGTATAGGGTCTCCTGCCTGAGCAGGTAGTTTGGATTAGAAGAGTTTCAAGGTCTTTTCTAACACTGTTATTTTGTAATTACATTGAACCTAATGTAAGAAGTGGTATTTAGATAGGGATATTCTCCAATCTCATTTAACCTTAAAGTATATGGAAATGTATGGGAGACAAACTTATATATGTACAAGGGACTTGTGGGAAGAAGACAGGATGATACAATATTTGAAGCAAAAAGCTGTTAATTGAAAAAAAGTTATTAAGTTTACTTATTGTTCTGTAATTTTCAAAACGTGTCTTAAAATGTTTACAAAAATGGCTTATCAATGGGAATGCATTATGATATGCATCTCTCTATAATTTCTAAAAGTACAACAGAACTCTACAATCGTTACAATAATCCAAACATAAGGGAGCTTTAAAAAAAGAAATATTAATGATTCTTCCTTTGTCCCTCCCTCCCTCCCTCCCTCCCTTCCTTCCTTCCTTTCATGTCATGTGCCATCAAGTCAGTGTCAACAGTTAAATGGCCATATAGATAGACTTTCTCTGAGATATCCTGTCCCTAACCTTAACCTTAACCCTAACCTTCAGACTTTCTACTAGTGCATACATTTCTATTTTAATTGAGGTCATCACTTTCTGCTGGTCTTCCTCTTCCCAGCATTAGAATTTTCTTTTGGGATCTAGATATTTCATAATGTGTCTTACATAGGATCATTTGGTCAATTATGCCTCAAGTGAGAAAGTTAAAAAAAATCTAGATAAATTCTTGTTACAATTCCCAATCTCAGGGTGAAATTCAAAATTCCAAGAGGAATAATAGGAAGCTTCCTTAAATTCAAGGATGATTTAGCCAAAGTTATTCACTACTTTATTACAGTGTATTATTTCACTCACAACAAACAAAACTATAGTGGCAAGTAGATATGGGGGAATAAACAGTGTAATCACATCAGCAACTAGAGTACATTGTTATTATTGCACACTTTACACTCAGAGGAATACAAAGTTCTTTGCTTGAATCTGTAGCACATTATTGCAGGTTCACTCACAAACGTGTAAAATGGGAATGAGGAAAACCATTATGTTCTCAATATATGTTATCCACACAGGTATTGTAAATTTCAGGTTATTACTAGTTAAAATCCAATGCTATGAAACATTACATAACCTTAAACCATAACTTGAAGGTGGGTGGTAGAAGTGGATTTTTGTTGTTGGATTTTGTTGTTGTTAAGGTACATATTTTAATTTTTTGCTGGGTTGCCTAGGCTTGGCTACATAATGGTACAGAAAAGAAATTCTGAAAAGACCTATCTCTTACTCCTTTACTGCAAATAAAATATATCAAAAGAAGTTTAAAGAAAGCAGAATGGGAAAAAATAGAAACGGGAAATATTTCTACAACCTGCTTTTTCTTTTAAGCCAAAGACATGTACTTGATACAGTTTTATATCAATAAGAAATAATGCCCTACTGGCAAACACTCAACACACAATTCAATTTTCTCTAATTATAAAGCAAACTCTGTGAATAATGGAAACTATAATTGCAGACATTAAAATAATTAAAAAATTTAAAAAATCAAAGGGTGCTGATTTTTTTAAGTAGTTATTTTTCAGCAGTCTTACAAATGGAAATATTTTGATGAAATAATAATTGTGAAAGGAAAAGAAAACTAAGACCACAGAAATCAAAACTGACTTTTCTAAACCCATGTGTATTCAAGACACATTTTTAATTTCATATGTCATAATTTAAACTTCCCAATAAGAATTATGATATGCATACTTTGGGGAGATAGATATTTTTACACTGGATTAAAGAGGTCATTATAAGCTAACTTTGAGATGAAGCAGTGCCATTTAGGTGTAAGCTAGCCTTGGTTTCCTCATTCTTTCTATAAAAATAAGCATGTCTTTCTTTAATATATAAAACCTATCCAGAATATTTTCAAAAAATTTCCCCTGTCCAACTGAACATAGACAATCCAGTCTGAGTTCAATAGAGGAACAGTTATTTCATTACTTTCTGTTGTGAGAAGTCCAGAACCAGACCATGAAGAAGCAAGGATTTCCCAATCATTTATGTGGAATTCAAAAGCATTGGGGCTTCTAAAGTAGAAAAGCCAAAAATGCACCTGAAGTCCAATAATTTGAGCTTGATCATTTGTGCCTTGCGTGAAACTCTTGGTTGGTTTGTCTATGGAGATTCTCTGTCATTCAAGTCATGGTTGTTGGAAAGAAGCTTTTTCAAGAGGCAACTGGACTTTCTGTTTTTCTTTGAAGATGTTTCTGGGTTGGTTTGTTTAATTATCCATTTGATTTTTTCCCCTTGGCTGACTAAGGTATTCTTAAGAAATTTGTCCAATACCACATTTAAAAAGCATCAACACTCTTTCCATTTTGCTTCTTCAATATTCACATGGAGAAGACATCCACCTCTCTATTTTGACTTCATTCTTCACCCTTCAGTATTAATGCAAGCTCTTTTTTCACAGCTCACTTCTGATTAATTTTGCACTTTTGAAGTTTTTGGCTCCTCAGAGATTCTGCTGAAAAATATTGGATAACCTTGGCCAACAGCAATCAGGTATACAGTAGCTAATGAGAAGGAGGATAAATTCAAAAAAAGGAGGATAAATTCCTTCTATCTAGCAAACTTTCTCAGTTTGTTTTTTTAATTTGGACTGCTATTTTTCATTGACTATTTGCAATGCAAAACAACAAGTTCTTTTATTTGCTGGTCTCATACTTCTTCAAAATCAACTAAAGTCAACTTGCAATCCTGTTCTGTTAGAGCCATATTTTGGACCAACTGAGGATATAATCTCAAAGGAAAACATGGAACTCACCTAGCCTGGAATGTTAGCATAGTAAAATTCTTATTTATGTGTACATACTGGTAGAAATTATCTAATTTACTGTCTTAATTGTGAGAAGAAAACTAAAGCACATTTGAACAGCTATATCCCATATTTATCCTTTTCTCACCCAAATAAGCAGCCTGTCTTCTCAGGGAGTCCTTCTGTGATTTAGTTTATGAAACAGACAGCCACAGTTAAAACATAATACAAAAATAGAAGTCAGAATGTTTAACATTGTCTTCCATCTCTCAATATTTTACAATAACAAAGAAACAGAAAAAACAAATTATGATAACAAATTGAAAGTTAAAAGACCAGCTGAGCTCCAGAGTAAGATGTGATCACTCTGCATCCATTCCTCAAAGCAATGCATTAGTTGCATTGGTGGGATAAACCTTCCAAAAAATGTTACAATATCCTCATAGCCCTGAGCACAGGGGGAAAAAAATTCATTTTATCAAAGACTAGTAGCTGATTTCATGAAATGCCTATATAAAGATATAGTGATGTCATTTTTACAGTGTCCTTTTGGATCATCACTAAGTGATTACACAAGCAAGCAATAACAAAAATATGCTTAAAATATATGACACTTATTTTCCTTATAATTGAATTTATTGCACACAGAGAAAGATGTAGTATAGTATTGCTCATCATGCTGATTTTAAAGATACTCCTACAAAGTTGTAAAGAAGTACAGAAGGCATGTAAATAGTGAACAGTATATCCATCTGTATTTTTAGAATGTTCATTTTCATTCTAGGAAGTCCAAAGTAGTTAGCAGAGAAGACACGCGAAGATACTAGTTTTAGTCCTATTATCTTCTGGCAAAGTGTCTGAAAGCCTAAATGTTTAATTAGAAATAAGTCACATTAAGTTCAGGTATGGTTATTTCTATGTTACCGGGTACATACAGCCTTCTTTGTACATATAAATATCATAATTAGGTATCACTGAAACATTTTATGATTTCTAAGACTTGTAAAACTTTCCCTAAATCCTTCTAAAGTTATATCTTATGAAACAAAAACATCTGGCACTAAAACTAAAATTTGTATCAAGTCTTCATAAAAATTAAGGTCACCTTTATTACAAATAGTGTATAGAGAAATGACACTGATTTCTTGTTTTACTCTGTCAGAGCATGGATGATGTTGCTTAGTCAAGACATCAGAAAAAAAGAAAACCAAGAAACCAACAATTCAACCTAAGTTAAATACATTTTCCACTACTGCAACTGAAAAACCAAATAGTATTGATATGAGCCACTCACACACTGGTATGCTTTCAATAATCCTTTTATTATCTTTATTTTAGAAAAGCACTACATGTAAGCACAATGTTGTTGTTATTTGAGAACTCATGTTCAACCCATTGAGACCCCATGGGCAACATTCCTCCAGGCCTTCCTGTCCTCTACCATCTTCACTTCTTCAGTTGTCCCCTTCTTCTATTGCTCTCGATCTTTCCATGAGTTCTTCTCCACGAGTTCTTCTTTCTCATTAGGTGGCCAAGGTATTTGAGTTTCAACTTCAAAATCTGGCCTTCTAAAGAGTAGTTAGGGTTGATCTCCTCTAGGACTACCAGTTTGATTGCCTTGCAGTCCAAAAGACTTACAGGAGTCTTCTCCAGCACCATAGTTCAAAGACCTCAATTCTTTGGTGCTCAGCCTTTCTTATGGCCCAACTTTCACAATCATACATTGCAATTGGGAAAATTATAGCCTTGACTATACACACTTTTGTTGGCAGGGTGATATTTCTTCTTTTTAGTATGCTGTCTAGATTTGCCATAGCTTTCCTCCCAGGAGCAAACTTCTTTTAATTTCTTGGCTGCAGTCCCCATCTGTGGTGATCTTGGAGCTCAGGAAAATAAAATCTGTCACTACCTCCATTTCTTTTCCATCTCTTTGCCAGGAATTGAGAGGGTCGGATGCCATGATCTTAATTTTCTTAATGTTGAGTAACAAAATTAAACTAAACAATCCTTAATTTTTTAAAAGGAATGATAAAAATCAGAAAACTAAAAATAGTACCAAGAAAGAAAGAGTTATTTTTGTGTGAAAATATATTTTACTATTTACTATTTATCTATGTAACTGTGCTTATAACTGTTTGCTGCATCCAAAATATCTCAGTTTTTATTCTGTTAGTACATGAAAAGCATAAGCAAACAGAAATCCCAATGAGTACCTCTATTTATCTGCAAGAAAGTATAACACCAAAAATACACATACACACAAAGCAGTCTGTGTTTTCCAAATTATACACCTCATCAAATCTGTCCTTCCTTCCACCATTTTTCACACATCCTTACATTTTTGTTTTGTTACACATCCTTCTTTTCTTAGCAACTGCAATGTCAAAGAAAAGCTAGTTCTGCAAATGTCCCCAAAATCGGTAATAATTACCTTCTTTTAATATTATTGAGTAGTTCATCTTTGCCAACTTTCTAGATATACAATTTCAATAATTTGAGAGGAGAATATTATGTACTGCTCAAAAATCATGGCACACTAGCTCTTGCTTTTTATATTAATGAGCTGCTTGATGTCTTAATTGCTGGATGTAGAGACTAGGGAAGTCATTAATATATCTGTCAGCAGGTTTAGTTTGAGAATCAATCCATACTTTCAAACTCCATAGCCTCTGTATCTTTAAGAAGCAGGTGGATTGCCAAAGATTCCAGAGAAGTTATTATATAATATTTTACCCTTTCAAGTCACTTAGCATTGTCATCTGGGAGTTTAAGATAATGGCATGCAAATTCACAAGTACGCCAAAAGGCATTATGAATGTAGATTTGTTTTGAAGTGGTGTTATTTTGGAAAGATGGAAGGGATGGGGGATGGGGATGAAGCACAGCCTTTGAAAGCTGCAAAACTACAGGACTAAAGGCAAAAGAATGAATGGATAATTTTTGATTGTGTGGAAAACTGCAGAAGGTTCTGAAATGCATCTTATTGGGGTGGTTAGAATAGTTGCATAGTATTATTTGTCTAACTTCATTTCTGCAGCAGCACAACTTTCTGTTGTACTAATTAATCACTAGCAAAGACAATTGTTTACTGTTATTAATTGTGACTACTTATTTTTTTCTATTTCTCTCTTTTTATTATTTTTTAATCTAAAATATAATTATTCTGGAATAAAAGCTTCATATTTGGCAGCTGGTCACTTTGTCTCAGCCCTAGGAAGCAGACAATGGCCAATCACTCCCCAAATCTTACCAAGAAAACTCCAAAGTTTTATCTTTATTTTTTTTTAATTGTTCATTAAAACAAGTTGTTAACATAGCTTATTTTTAATTTACTGTTAAATTATGCCTTAAGGGGAATTAACACTTATGAAACATATGACTATGAATAGCCAATCAATGATGCTATATATTCCATCAACAGGGACTGCAATACAATTGCTCTTGTCTGTGTTGAGGCTCTCTGTGAAGTAAGCCATTTTTTTAATCCACCTGAAGCAGGTTGATGTTTAATTTAGACTTCTGGATGCTTTGGACTATTCCCCCACTGCTGTGTATTTCATACCAGCAAAGCAGCTGCCAATCACTTTCATTTCGGTGGGAGAGCACTTAGTTAATAGTTAATATCTGTTAATATCTTTTTATATCTGAGTATGTCTCTATTTGTGTGTGTGTGTGTGTGTGTGTATGTCTGCTGGGAGAATCACTATGGTGACACCAATGTCCTCTGCTCTAGCAACCCACCCAGAAGCAACCTACACAGAGAAGAACAAAAAGCACACACCAGCCTGAGGAAAGACAGCAACATAGTCATTCTCCCAGCAGACAAAGTCGTAATAAACACGTTGGACTACCACTCCAAACAATCCAGCCTACTCGAAGACCCCACTTACAAACCTCTAAATACTGACCCCATCACCGACCTACAAAAACCACCAAATCCAAAATAAAACTGTCTCCCATCAGTGCAGAGATCCAGCAGAGAATCATCCCCAGAGAAAAATCATCCAGATGCCCTAAGCTCTATGGCCTTCCCAAGATACACAAAGAAGGAATATCACTCAGACCCATAGTCACCTCCATAGGCTCACCTTTACAGAATTTTGCCAAATTTCTCGCCAAACAACTCCAGCCCTACGCAGAATCATCACCTCACACATACAAAACTCCTTCCACTTCAAAGAAACAATAAAGAAACAAAACCTACAACCCAGCGACCTTACTCGTGAGCTTCGATATCATATCCCTCTTCACCCAAGTACCCATCAAAGAAGCCTTGACAGACATCCAAAATAAATACAACCCCCCCAAACACTTACTAGATCTTACCAACCACTGCCTAATCAACACATACTTCATCCACAATGAACAAAGATACAAACAGATAGAAGGAGCACCTATGGGATCACCCCTCTAACCTGTCATTGCTAACCTATACATGGAACACTTTGAAACCAATACTCCAGTTAAATCCAAACACAAACACAAACTCTGGCTCAGATATGTAGATGACACTTTCATAATTTGGCTACACGGGAAAGAAAAACTGGACAACTTCCTCACACATCTTAACAACCTACACCCCAAAACACAATTCACCATGGAAACAGGAACCAACAACCAACCTCCCTTCCTGGATGTTCTAATTTACAAAAAACCCAATGGCTCCCTAGGACGCACCATCTACCAGAAAAAAACACATACCAACCACTACCTAAATGCACAATCCCATCACTACTCTGCACAGATCAACTCCATAGCCAAGACCCTTATCTCCAAAATCAAATGCCTAGCTGACAAAGACTACCTGAAAACAGAACTACACACCGTCACTAATGTATTAATTTCCAACAGATTCCAAAGAAACACAATTACCAACCTAATCCAAAGAAAGATACCCCCAAAATACCAAGACACAGAACAAGACAACAGTATCACACTCCTCCCCTACATCAAAGGCACCACAGACAAAAATCAGCAAAATCCTCCACAAACACAAAATCAGGACAGCCTTCGGCACTGACCAAAAAATAACCAACATCCTAAGAAACCTCAAAGACAAGATCCAGTTAGAAAACCAAGGACTTTATGTAATACCATGCAAAAATTGCCCAGCCACATACATTGGACAAACCAACAGGAAAATAAATGCACACATCGCAGAACACAAAAATGCAGTCAGAAAAGAAGAAAATACTTCCACCCTCTTCCAGCACCTTAAAGCCACAGGACATGAAATTAATTTCAAAGGAACCAAATTAATATCCAACACTGAACACGAACTTTAAAAATACGCAGACCATCGCCAAACTGACACTTCAACAACAGAAATAATCAGAGAAAGCCATAGAGATAGTAAAAACGCCCAACAGCATGATATAACGAGATGATACCTCGCCGCCTACCAACCATTTGGACAACCTGCCCTCCATTAATAAACGAGTAGCTAACATGAAGAATGACACCAGACCCACACCACAAGTGCCAGACAAGATGCTACCACCACATTCCACCAGAAAAAAGACTCACACCCACAGAAAGAGGAGAGACGACCCACGAACAGAAGCCATACTGCAGCTCAACTCAACTACCACTTCAACGCTCTGAGCCGTAATACAAGAAGCAAATAACCACGCCCACGCAATGAAACATGTGCACGAACCCGAACACGAAGCAACACAAGATCACAGCTCACCAGCTCAAATCCCAGCAACTAAACTAACCTGGACACAGCGAGGCCCGCCGCCTAAAGGCAGAACACCCCCAGCCAATCAGAACAAGCCAAACCCCCTTAACCAATCAGACATCAGGCAAACCCCCACCCAACCTCAAAGTCACACCCCGACTAGACAGTTAAAATGAAGAAGCAGTGCAAGCTCACTTACTCACTGCAGACACAGGCTGAGAAACAAGCCTGAAGAATGATTGAATGAGACTTCATCGAAACGTTGCCTAGATACTTCCAATTCTACGCGGGAGAAAACCCGAATAACCAAAGATCCCAAATCTCAGTATTAATTTCAGGAGTCGGTCTAATATATATATATACTATATATATATATATATGATTCTTTATTGCTAACTGTCATAAAGAGATTTTCCTTGAATAGTCACTTTTACACAAACCTATACTTACAATGTCATATTTCTTCTAACAAGTTCAAAATATTTTGAATCATGTATCAACTAAAATGTATAGTTTCAAATCTATACATCTACTTTTTTTGTTCTTTTAGCCTGTTTTGTTTTTAACTGATCTCTTCAGTTAACTGTCAAAACCAGAGCGACATTGTGAGGTTGCTGAAAACAAGGGAATATGTTCAAGAAAGGGAGAGAGTTGAAGCCAGTGATAACATACTTAAATTAGATTAGACCGACTGCTGAAATTAATACTGAGATTTGCTGTTAAGTATCTCTTAATTCTATTTAAAAATTACCTTGCCTCATAGTAGATAGCTTATATCCCCTAGCAGTATGGGTTTTCTGATTTCCTCTGAGTATTTGCAGTAAGGTTATTCAATTATGCAAACATGATAAAGGAAGAAAAAGACCTATAAACTCTAGGGGTGTGGGGAGGAACAGATGACATTAAGCATCCTGAAGTCAGTATTTATGTATTCCCTTGAGGAGAGGTCAACAAAGCACATTGTGCCAATTTNTTGTGCCAATTTAAAAAAAAAAAAAACTCAAATTCTGACACTTTAGTGAGGATTTACAGAAGAAGCCTTGTCATCTCAAATGATATAGGAAAATGTTCTTGCTTTAGCATGAAATAAACTTCTTTACTCAGAGATTCAGTTTAGAACTATAGAGATGGAGGTTAATAAATTCTGTTCTTTTTCCCTTGATATTCAGTCCTTTTTTTCAACAATACACACTTTTCAATGCAGAGAAAAAGTGCATTGTTGGGATTTGTAAGGACAGATTAGATTCTTCCTGGTAATGTATTTGGATTCTTTCATTAGCTCACACATTTCCTTTTGCCCTTTATGTCAAAGGAAAGAAAGAATTAATAAATTCAGCTAGGTTTTAAGATAGTCCAATATTTGACCTGTTAAATTTCTGATTTCACATAATCTTTTTTTGCTCATTGATAAATATAAATCAGTTAGCTGGGCATAGATTATTTCCAATACAATACTAAACTTTTAATTGAGAACCAATGATGCACATATTACCAAAGAGTCTCAGAACAGGTGGGACACAGCATAAGTCTTTGAAATAACTGTAAATTGTACATAAAACAACCACATGCTCATAAAAACAAATTAATGTCCTGTTATGATGTATTTTTCTGATTTTCACACAGCGGAATTGAGGTTCTTTGATAGAATAACTGATGAGAAATAAAAGCTGAATGGTTGAGAAACACTATGTTGAATTACTCTTTTTGAACATAGAGACTTCCAGAAATATTGATAATGGTTTAGTGTTACATGAGTCATTTCCTATTAGCTTCAGTCTTACTTTCCATTGTCTCCTTTCTTTTCCTAAACTCCAGCATGCTGGCTGGGAAATTTCTTAAGTTGAAGTCCACACTTCTTCAAATTGCCAAATTGAGAAACATTATGATAGACAAAGTAAGAATATTGGAATGTTAAAGCTTTGGTTATAACCTAACTTAACAGTTTTCTTACAAATGCTGGATTTTTTTCTGTCTTCCAATTGCCTCTTTGACCTCTTTTAAGGTTATTTTATCATTTAGTATCTCTCGAGCATTTTCCGATATGACAGGTAATTCTTTGTCCTGGAAATATTGTGGGATGTTTTCCTCTAGAATTTCTTCCTTTTTATATAAATTAGCAAAAAAAGTTTTGGGCTATTGTTTTCTTTTGCTCTAATTGTGAACACAGTGTTCCATTCTCATCCTGTAAGGCTATTATAGTTCTTTTCTCCTGCTCTTTTTTAAATTTGTGAGAATTTTTAAATCTTCCAGGCTTGTTCGTGTTCTCAAAGTAATATTGTTTAGCTAATTTTAATTTTCTAGCCATTTCTTCTTGGAGGCTTAAGTTTATTTCATGTTTAGTCAAGCTTAATTCTTTTTTAATTGATTCATTACCCGGATCTTATTGCAATTTAATTTCCAATTTTTCCAGTTTATCTTGTCTCACAATCTGTTGATTCTTCCTATCTCTCTGCTTTTTTGCTACAAATGCTATTATCAGACCTCTCACATATGCCTTTGTTGTATCCCATAAGGTTTGAGTCGTTGTATGTTCATTCATAATGATTTGAAAAAATATTTTCAGTTCCTTATTATTTGAATATATTCTTTATCTCTCAGAATACTCTTATTAAAGATTCATCTACTTGTCCTTTTCTTTCCTCTCCAAATCAATTTAATCAGATTGTGGTCGGCCCAGATGTTTGGCAAAATTTCCCGTTTCTATTTTTTCCAATAATTCAAGATCCACCCATTTCATATCAATCCTGGACCATGATTGGTCTGGGTTTGAAAAGAAAGTAAATTGGCTTTTAGATGTATTCAATTCCCTCAGGGCATCTTTTAGGTTCATTTCTTGAACTAATTTGTCAAATGTTATTGGGAGTATTCTTATATTTTTCTTATTGTTTTTAGTGGTTTTATAATCCTTTTCTATATTGGACACTGCATTATAATCCCCTATTATGCATACATAATCGAGTTCAGTTTCTATGATTTTATTGTGGAGTTTGCAATAAAATTCCTTTTATTACAAAAGGATTTGGTATTTGGAGCATAGATTACTGCCAATAATATTTTCCTTTGTTCTATTGTTATTTCCATAAGAAGTATCCTTTCATCTTCATCATTGTATACTAACTTTGGATTTAACCAGTTCTTGACATACACTGCAACACCTCTCTTCTTTAGATTTATCAGGGCCGAATGTAATTTACCTAATTTGGTTACTTCTAATAAGTGTCCATATTGTTTTGAAATATGTACTTCCTGTAGCCATGTAATATGTGCATTTTGGTTTATGAGTTTTCTGAACGTTTGTTTCCTTTTAGATGGCGAACTAAGTCCATTTATATTAAGCGATAGAAGGGTGATTCCTCCATCCATTTTATTGCTGGTACTCTACTACTCTTGTTCTCAATTCTTTCTTCATTTGGTTGTTTTCTTCTTCTTCCTGTTGTTTCTGTTCTGTTCTATTTCCTTATAATCTACTGCAGTCTCCTCTAGGCTTTTATTTTCTGTGTCTTCTTTACTTTCTTGTTCTTCCTCTGTTCTCATGTATCCCCCACAGAATTCATGTGCCTTTTCAATAGAATTAATTTTAAATTTCTTCTCTCTCCATGATATCAGTAGTCCTTCTGGAGTTAGCCATCTGAATGCTATATTATTTTTAATCAATTGCATTGAGAGGAATTGATAATTCCTCCTCTGTTCTCTCATTCTCCTCAGAATCTGTTTAAGGTCACCACTTCATGACCTTTATCTGTTAATGGCTCATCCCTCATTCATCCATACAGCATATCCCTACCGTGTTTCACACAAAATAAGGCTGGGCTTTATTTTTTTTTGACCCCCGAAAAAATGGCTAGGCTATCTTTTTTGGGGGGGTGACTTAATTCCCCCCATGCATCCTCGGGTCGGTGGGCGGTGACGGCTTGGATGTTGACCTCGGCGTTGGTGGGGCACTTTGTATCGGGAGACCTTCCGCCACTGTTGCTTTCCCTTCTCACCGTATGCCATGGCGTTTAGAGCACGTCCTGGCGTTTGGCGCCCAGCGCACACGCATCACAGTAGGAACCTCCTCCTGCAACCGGAAGCCTGGTGGAGACATTCGGCTTCAGGCATCTGTCGCGCCGTTCCTTGCCTTTGAAGGGCAAAGGAATTCTTTTAAAAAACACGCCTATACTGGCACGACATAAGCCTCCCTTCCTGAGAGGGCAAGCCGAACCCCATGGGGAGGCATTCCGGGGCCAAGCGCAGGGAACTGGCCCACCTGGGAGAAGCACCAGCTGCATCCTAACTGGGTGCCGGGGAGCAACGAAGAGCTTCTCCTGGGGACACCCAGTGCAAGGTGACAGGCAGGCCTCCTGCCTGGCAGCGGAGCCTCTCACAAGGCGTGAGCGCATCTCCGCCAGGCACTCCACTCATCCTGCCAGGGCTGCAACCAGAAGCATGCAGGCTGGAGGCAACAGCTCGGAAAGCAAGCCTGCGGGAGAGCGCAGCCCACGCCAACGTGAAAGGAGCTGGCCACCTGAGTTTGGCTCCCTTCCCAAGTCCTCCAGCCAAAACCCGAAGTGGCACCAGGAGAGGGCCCAAGGCAGTGATAGCGCTCACCATCCACGGAACAGGGAGGTGAAGGCAACAGCAGTGCTGTTTTTCCCTGGCCAGTGGGTCTGCGAGAAAGCCCGAAAGCTCGCCTGTCCTTTCCATCACTCGCCAGCGTCCGCATCCCCACGCATGTCAAAATGTGGCTGGCCAGCTCAAAGCTGACAACTGGCTATCGGGTATTGGGCAAGGCACTACATTCGCGGGCTAGCTCATTAGGAGGAACCGGCTCTGCTTGCTTCCTGTCCATGGGTCGCTATCACTACCCGCTCAGGTGAAACGCTCTCCTGGTGGCCCTTCGGTTGGGAAGGACTTGGGAAGGAAGTCAAGCTCAGGTTGGTCAGCTTTCTTTTGCTTGTCAAAGTGGAGTTGCGCACTCCATGGCTCATTTTCCCGGCTCTGCCAGCCTGCATGGCTCTGGCAACAGCCTGGCAAGGAATGAGCAGAGGGCCCGGCAGGAGGTGCCACTGCCATTGACAAGACTGCTGCCGGGCAGAGGGCCGTCTGTCAGGGTGGCGCTGAGGAGCATCCCAGGTGAAGTTCTTGTGCTCTGCTGGCGCAGCAAGGGATGGGTGGCGGCGCACATTCCCTCCGGGGCAGGCCAATCTGCGCTGCGGCCTGGGAGATTCACCTCCCCACCGTGGGTTTGGGCTGCCTCTGGGAGGGGACGGCTTTGTCGTACCAGTAGTAGCGGCGTCATTTTTAAAAGAATTGGCTTTGCTTCAAGGTGCAAGGGGAGGTGGCAACAGGAGTGCCTGAAGCCGAGTGTCTCTGCCGGGCTCCGTTTTCAGGGAGGAGCCCTGGCTTGGGCCACATGTGGCTGTGCCAAACGCCGCAGCATTGCTCTAAACACCGTGGCAGCACAGGGAGAAGGGCAAAAGCATGGTGGTGCGAAGGTCTCCCCGATACGAAGTGCCACCAAACCCAAGTCAAAGGCAGGCAGCAACCATTATCTCGGTAATGCAACAAAAGTACTATCTAATGGAAGCTCCCTGCTTCCCCCCCATTTTGCATGTTTCATAATAGGCCTTCTTTGGGGGAGGGCTTAATTTTGATTTTATGCTTATAAAACCTGCTGGGACTTGCTATTGGGGAGACATATGTTGGGAAACACGGTAATGTTTTCTTCGCAAGCATACATGCGTATATGGTCTTATGTTTGGCATAATGTGTTACGCACCAATAAAACCTCATCCAAATCATTCATAACTCTCTGTCTGTCTTTCTAGAGGCTTCCACATTTAGCTCTGCCATTAGAGATGGAAGGTCTTCTTTCTTTTCCTCTACAATATTCTGGGAATCTAGTTCTAGGTGGAACGCACGCCTCTTGGAGTACAATAAGGACTTTCCAGTTTTGTTTCAGTCTCTTCAAGTTTCTTCTCTACATTCTCTGTTCTAAGTTCCATATTTATTAGTATTCTGTTCAATTTCTCACTACGTCTTTTGAATTGCCGAATTTATCATCCAATTTTGTTGGATTGTCTGCTTTCACTTTCTGCAATATCATTTTTCAATCTCACTTTTCAGTTCTTTGTGTTTCTGGCTATCGTTTCTGTGTTCTTACCATCATTTCTTGCATCATTCGTGAGGAACATGGCTGTACTGTTCGTAATATTAGAGTAGGTGTTGATTCTTTTCTGCTCCCAACATTGTATCTAAGGATCTTTTGTCCCGCGCAGCGAAGGTAACACTCTTTGCAGTTTTTGTTGTTGTTGTCCATTCTCAGGACACTCAGAAGGTCCTTCAATCTCCATAACAGATATATCTAAGAACTGCTTTCTTGTTTCTACTTTCTTCTGGGTTCTATCTTCTTGATTCACTCTTTTTTATGTATACTAGCTTAGAGAGCGCTGCATAAATTTGGTATAGTTACAATAAATTACTAACTAATGTCATTTTAATAAACTAACTTTCAGTTCTACGTCTATAACGCTAATCTCAGTTTGTTCTATACAAACAATTACTAATAACAATTATTACTATTTCTTAAATAAAATTAGTAGCGAGTAATACTTTTCTGATAATTCTTTTACAATTATTTTCTGTTCTGTAATGTAAGATCTATGTTCAAAACCATTATAACAATCAACAATTCATAAGTAAAAATACAAAAATTCCTTAATTAGTTAGACAGAATAGGATCAAGTAATCAATAGTTTAGGCAATATAACAATGGTAAACCCTTATTTTCTTTAAGATTTAGTTCTTATAATTAATTCCCTTCTTTGCTATTATCTATTTAAAGTACCGCAATTTTGGATAAAAATTCTTAAAATAACTATTGGTCAAATGTAATCTTATTTGTATTTTCTTTTTTTTTAATAAGTTAGTCACAGGAATCCAGTCTCCTTTTTCAGCTGTCTTCTTTCTTCTTTCTTTTTCAAAGATGTTTCCGCTTCTCTCAAGGTACAAGAGTCACTCGCTCTAAATGCAAGTCCACCACTTTCCATTCTTATTACATCACTCTTCCAGTCTCTGTCCAAAAACAGCAAAAGACAATCAAATATTCAGTCAGAATGTCTCAATTCCTTTCCTCTCTAGATCTCCCCAAGAAAAAGTAAGAAATCAGACAAAAGATGTTTTTTTTCCTCTCATTCTGGTCTACTACTGTCAAATTCCACCATGCGTTGCATTTAATTTTCAGAGTCTTGTATTCTTTCATCGGTCTCCCTTTTCAATGCCATTTTTCAAAACTAATGCCACACTGCCTTACATTCTCACTTTCATCTCAAGTCTGCTGGCTGCTGTTTCTTCAGATCAAATTCAAAAGCCATCTCTTCACGCCGGTTTTGAGACTTTTCGCCTGCAGGATCTGGGAGTCCGCGGGGATCTCCCTTGATCGCCCTAGGTTTTTCTCTCTGATCATTGTCCCTCCAGATGCTGACTTTCGCCTCTAGCAAGCTACCAGATGCGGGCTTTTGGATGTGGTATGGGGGATGGAGAGCCGTTCCTCCATGCTGCTGCGATAATGTGGCCTCAGCTGGAAGACCCAGGCCAGATGGATCATACCAGCTGTCTTGTAATGACATTTTTAAAAACAAAATCGTCCTTGACGTCAGTAGGAAGTGACAGACATATGCTGAAAATATGGCCTCCTATTTAATGTTAGCAACTTTTGAAAGAGATAGATTCCAAAGAAGAGTTAAGCATATTTTTAAACCAGATTGAAAAAGTCGAACTAATTTTGTAAATGCTTACTTTTAAGAAAATGGACTTTACTTTTGTTAACATGTCTAATCATAGGCATCTTTCGGTATATCCTGCCTGCTTGGTTTGCAACTGTTTTTTACAAAATTTAAATGTGAATGTTAATTCTACATATTAGAGTAGCAACTGAGAAATTTAATCTGAACTTGGAAATTATGGAATGATCAACTTTGGCTAACCCTAAAATAATAAGTATAATGGTAATCCTGGAATGCATCTACCAGAAATAGCAATAGTATTTTTAATTTTATATGCCAATTCACAGTGCCTTTATACACTCTCTGAGTGCTTTATAGAGTCAGCATATTATCCCCTACAATTAGATCTCATTTTTACCACACCTCGAAGGATGGAAGGCTGTGTCAACATTCAGTGGAGGGAATTGAACTGTTAGCAGTTGGCAGCAAATCGACCCTAACTACTGTGCATCACTGTGTTAGGCCTGTCACATTGGCCGACGGATGGCAAAATGTTTGTAAAAAGGACACAGCAGACAGGAAATGTTCCATCCGTTGTTTATCCGCTCCTCCAAAGTGCCCCGAATTTTGCATAAGCAGAGGCGGACAACAACAGACAAGAAATGGATGGGGAGATGTAGAGGGGAGTCAAACGATGCTCCACGGAAGCTAAGTGGACTGGAGGCGGATGGACGGATGCACCTCCAGCAGGGATTGGCCCACGAGCGCCCCGGGCCACGGGGAGACACACAGCTGAAGCGACCGCGCACCGGAAGGAGACGTCATGCCAAGCGGAATGCAGACGGCATGAACACACACCGGATCCGTGGATGCAGAGCGGAAGCCTCAGTGGAATGAACAGCCGTTCACTCTGCGCATGCAGGCAGGATCATTCCAGCATCAGCCCGCAGATCATACCTACACGCGAAGCAGCTCGCAAGCAGTCACATTCAGAGGCAAAAGACCTGCTGCGCGGGGCAACATCTCAGCAGCCACCAGCAAGCCAACAACGCCAACAACATGGGAAAGAAGAGACAAGCCTGTGGCTCTGCCTGCCAGCCCTGGAAGAAGGGAGACAGGGCACCAATCCCCTGGCTGACCTCTGCTTCTGCTGGGGCTTTCTGCTGCTCAGGCTGACTCTTTCTGGTGCTGGACCTTCTGCTGGCAGCTGTTTCATGTGCTGGCGGGCACTTACTTCTGCTGGGTGCTTATCTGCTGGCGCTGCTCCTGGTGCTGGTGTTTTCTGCACTGGTGTTTATCTGCTGTTGCTTCTGGCTGTGCTTACTCATGCTCGGAACTGCCTCCTGCTGCTGTGCGCTACTCTGCTGAGCTGCTGCTCATAGATATGACTCGCGATAGCGCCTGGTGCTCCTGGTCCTGCTTCGGTGCTCACTAGATACCGCGTGCTCTACTCTGCTGCTGCTGGATCTCCGTCCTGTGTCTGGCCAGGCACACGGTCAAGCTGACGACCGAGAGCACCTATGTGATGAGCCAAGTGCGGCTTCATTGGAGCCGTGAGATCTGCCCACCCGAGGAGCAGCCCCCTCTCACAACCCTCTCTCAGACGCCACCACGCTGAGGAGCCAGTCCCTCTTCTGTTACGCCATTCTAACTGTTAAGTCTCAATCTTCTCCATATCAACGCCACAAAGTCAGATCCTGTGTCCCAGGCAGGTATTCTGTGAGGACGTGCCATGAGGAGAACCCCCCGACAGCTGCCATCACCATGATGGAGCGCGTGAGGACCCCCTGATGCAGTGGGAATCAAGAGAGGGCCAATTCAACCAGACGCAACCCAATCACCCACCAGCTCATCTCCACAGAAGGCAGAGAGCGAAGAACTGGAGGGGCAGAGCACCTGTCCTGCTGAGAGATCACGGGACACCATCAAAAGCAGCGTAATCTCCCTCTCAACTAGTACATGCCCACAGCACGTCCTCCTCCAACCTGCAAGCCCTTTCCTCACCTACGTCAATCCAGATCTCATTAACCAGTCCCGAATCACAGTACAAGGTGGTAAAGGACAGGATCACGCGGTCTTCTTCAAAACCCTCCAGACCCAGCTGAACTGCTCCACCCAGATCCAGGCCTACTCTCACCCAGGTGATGTCACTGCCTTCCCGCAAGGCTTATCCACAGGGCCTCACCTACCCACACGGCTACGGCTACAGGCAGTCAGCAGGCACAGGCATCCTTCCCAGTCCAGCAAGTGGTACACACTCCACACACCACACTCGTACGCCACAGTGCCACGATGCACTGATCCACCAATGCCACCCACACACACACACACGCAAACCGGATGCCTAGCAGCACAGATCCACCATGCAAAGAGTGTACCACACACAGATGCCACCCACGCTCACCTGTCAATGCAACAGACATCCCCGATAAAGCACTGCTGGCCCTCTCTGTCCACCCCAACAGCCAAGCCCGGCCTCAGAACATCTGCTCACTCGGTATTCAGAGAGATACGAACCCAGCTCACTCGCGACGCGCACACGCGGCGCCTTCAACATCAACAGGACAACTGAGCACGCTGTCTGAGAGCTTCTCCGCAAAATGATCCCTGTGTCTCTCCTCGGCGGCGCAGTCACCCAATCGAGCTCAGACAGCATCCAGCATGCAGTCACACCACAGCACCTGGACATACTATAGCACTGGGCACACCTCAGAGTACCAAGTAGACATCGACACACTCACGCTCGCGAGATCGAGACACACTACCACGCTACTGACTTTATCTCTTGCTTGGGACTTTGGTCATTTTTCTTTACAGCTTGTTATTAATAAAGATTAATCTCTTGCTTCACAGCACACTTGCTTCATTTATTCTCTAGTCAATAAAGTCTAGGTGGAAACTTTTTAAGAAATGAGATATATAAGCCTATCTACTTACATAGATAGAGCATAGCAGATCTACAGAATAGCAGTGGGTGGGCACAGACACACAGAGATACCTTTGACGGATGGGTAATAGCTGTGGGACTTGGCACGGGATACCTTTGGGATGGGTATAGCTCGTGGGATTTAGATAAGCTATAAACAGTGAAGCATGTGGGCTGTATGTCCAACACAGCATCACACTACATCAGCCCCTTATATTATAAATAACAATGGTAATCATTGATACACACCACATTTACACATAAACACAAACTTTTATTACACTGACTTTCACTTCACTCACACGCCACACACATACAGGCAAATCTTATCAGTATGATGACACACGACGGATAGACACAGAGATACCACACTACATAACATCTACCATCCTGTCTGCACTCCACTGCTCCAGCTGGGAGAGTGAACAGTGTTCTCAGGAAGGTTCGCGCTGTTCTTCCTTCACAGTGAAGCTCTGTATGGGGCCTTGCACCTCACAGTGTCTATCAGGTTTCACCCTTGCCTCATTCCCGTCCAGGCTCCATGTCCCATTGCTTTGTTGAGGTCCCGAGCCTGTTCTGGCAAGACTGGGTAGGGGTGTGCATGAGATTTGTGCAGGATGCAGCAAAGCTTCCCCGATCCTCCTCACGCGTCTCTGGCGATGCTGCATGGTGGTGAGAAGTATAGCCTGGGAACACCTGTTTGGCCATAGGATGCGCCAAGGCGTTCTCCACCACCACGCCTGCCCTGGACAGCCTGTAGTGAAGATCCTCTCTTCACGGGTGAGGATCTGGAGGTGTAGGGCCTTCATTGAAGTGTAGGTTCTGAGGAGTAAGGCATCAGTCCCGCCATGATGAAGTAGGGCACTCATCTGTGTGTCGTTGGGCAGGGGGTCTGGGGATCTGGGAAGCCCATGATGAGGTTGCATTCCCACCCTCTTGAGGTCACTGGCGTTGTAATACCTGGGCATCTGAAGCTGACGCGTTGCCTGAAGCAGATGTACCATGACCTTGTAGTCAGCATCGACATGGCGAAGAGGCATGATGCTGAACGCAGCCTTGGTAGTTGAGAATAGTGACCCTGACTTGGCTGGAGCTTTGCAGGCCACGTCTTGCCATCTAGGCTCCAAACGTGTGGGGGAAAGTTTACACTCTGATACCACTCGCTCTGCAACTTCTTCCATTCTCCTTCTCGTGGAGGGTCACTGGAGGAGCTCCTCCAGGTATTCTTAATGATGCCTGCACCAGCTTTCTGACCAACAATGCTGGATGGTGTTTTGGTGGCACCTCCAGCGTACTGCAATGCTCCTGTACGTGGTCCCTGAGGCCAGGTGGCACTGGGTTCAACCTGGGTCTCAGCCGCCGTCTACAAGTTCGTCAAACATGCTTGGAGGCATCTCATGAAGTTCTGGAATGCACAAGTGTCTTTCGTTCCTCAGCTCCACATCAGCTTGTTATACACTCCGTACTCTGCTTTCTCCAATACATCTTCGACCCTAGACACTTCTTGCTGCCCTCCTTTTCTCGCGTAGAACAGGTGAAAGAGCCTGTAATGCTTCGCACTGTTGTGAACGATGGTGGCTTACAGAAGGAGTGTGTAATGATCATGGTGGTGACTGAACTGGAATTCCGTGGAAAGAGGCAAGAGCCAGAGAGGCTGAAGAGGTCTGCACTGCAGGGCTGCCTGGACTGAAAGTGAGATTCAGTGAGGTTCGCCTCCCCTTTTTTAGAGAAATATAGGTTTTCGGCTAGATGTCTTTTGCATTCCTCTAGACATTCCTGCAGACATCTGCTAAATATCCGAGATAGGTTACTATGCGAACGTTTTTTCCGTTTTTAAATGCTTTGTTATGCGAGCTGCATCCGCTTTCATATCCTTTGTCCGTAGCTCTAACGCTTTTGTGTCCTGTTTTCTACGTCTTTTGGCTTCCTCTGTTGGATCGTCTTTCCGCTGGATGCGGATTGCAAGTTGCGCGGATGCACAGTGATGCTAGCAGATACGTGGATATGTACGGATGAGATGGCATGTAGAACGGATTTCCCCGTTATGCGTTTGCGGATGCAGAAACGGATGCGTGGATACATTTTCCGCTGAAAAAAGTTTTGAGGGCAGCTCAAAAACTTTTTGAGCGGCATGGGAATCTCAGTCGACAGATCTGGATGGGATAGAGAGGATTTGAAAACCGAGGCACGTGAGTACATCGAAACGGAAGCATCGCGTTACTAACACCAACAGATGGCAAGTGTTTCTCTCCGTTTTACATCCTCTTTTCATCCGTTGGTGCAGTGTGACATGGGCTTTACCATGGAAATCCCCAAAGTTCTGTTCCTGACCTTAGGAAAACCTCAAGATATATTCAGAAGGGTATACAAAATCTGTCATCAGTATATATATTTGGGGAGGACAAGACCTTGAAGTTTGCTTGGCAATATTTCAGAAGTGGTCTACCATATTTTGAAAGTTTATTATTGATGGGTAATTAATTAAAAAGATAAATCTCTTGAATGATTTATAATTGCCATTTGCGAAAAAAGTTTTGTTATAGCCATTCAGTTTTCCATTCGTTATCCACAATCTCTTATAGGTCTTATTTTTTGAAGAATTAATATTTCTGTATTATTGTTTTAATTATTTTGGTTATTATACATTACCATATGCAATATGATTCCACATTTATATATGGAATATAAATGAGGTAATTTAAAATATTTAAAAAATATTTTTGTGTGATGTAAATTGCTATGAAATTTCTTTTGAAGCTAAAAGACATTTATCTAGGTGGGAGCACCATAATATGTCTTGATATTAACAGAAAATTTAAGATAATATTTCTTTGTGTCCTGTTATGTAAGCTTGAGAATTGGGAATGCTATCTTATGAAGATCATTCTCCAAGACAGTAACAAATAAAACAAATTACCAAATAGGATTCCTTTGAGGTCATTCTGAGTTCTGTACAATGCCTTTATTAGGTATTTGGATGAGGGATTTGACAAATTCTCACTGTCCTAAAAATTCTTTAAGAGGTAGTCTGAAAATGATTCCAATAAAGTGGCAACGATGAAGAATTATTTTAATAATCATTGTAGCCTACAGGTCATAGCCTCTTAAAAGAATAGTATGTCCTCTTGGTGTATTCTTTCAAATCAAATCACTTTTTACAGTGGATATCAACATCAGGATAGTTTCCCATATTCTGAATGAAGACTTTCTCTATTTAAGTCAACTGTGTCTATATCTTTGCCAAAAATAATTTCTGTTATATCAAGGCAGTGGATGATGTGAATGGTAATGTCAACCGGGTGGGAAAGACTGTTTTAGGTCTTTGAATTATATAAAGGCCTTCTTGATTTGTATTTTTTCTACTTAGATGAGAAAAGCACAAATATAAAAGACCACAGTTTTGCAGAAGAAAATGAAGCTGACACCCCCCCCCAAAAAAAAACCCACCTTATGGGTTAGTCTTTGTGTTACAATCACTTGTTTAGTGGCTGTTCAAAGTTGCATGGATGACTTACTATCCCTTCATGAAGCTGCAGCCATTGCAGTGTGCCTGTAATGTGTAAAAGTTTGGCAATCTGTTCACAATAAAGATGGTTACAAAAGTTCATAGTCACATGATCTAATTTGTAACCCTAACCATGTATACCTCAGAGTGAACACTATGGGATTTACCTTGCTTAGTATTACCTTTATGCATTTTATTTGATGAAAACAATGTCAGTTAGAGAATATATTATACTTCTTTTTTTAATAGATAAGTATTAATAGACAAGTATTTAAGAATTTCCAAGATTAAGGAATAATGCTATACATGCCAGAAAAGTGAATTGGAATTTTACATTGAGACCACATGCTTTATGTAGTCTGCAGTGCAGTCTTTTATACAAGGAATGCTGATCAGCTTTCAGCTAGAGATTTAAGTTAGAATGAAAACCAGCTGTTCTGACCTAGTTTGCAATTCTTACCAAAGAAGTTACTACTATAATTAGAGATGTGTTCCCACCTATTTTTCCTAGGGTTATTCCTAGCCTTCTTAAAACATTCCTCTGGGATTTCTTATGTTTTGTAGTGAAATTGCTAACATTTCTTTTAGATTCTATTTTTTTCTCTTCAAAATCAATTATGCCAGTTTCAGCGGGCTGCAAATTGACAGCCAGTGTTCTTGCAGCTTTCTGTAATAAGATGATGAGTGAATTCAGGCGAGACTTACTACCATTTAGTTATTTAAAACATTTCCAGGCTGCCTTAAATCATCCCAAGCTGACAGTGTTGGGATCTGATGAACCCAGGTTGCATCCAAGAGGAGTTGTTATAAAATGCCTATTTTATAGTATATTAGGTCTGTTTCTTGAAATTTTCCAAGGCCTTCTGATCTCTTATATTTTCTCTTTCAAATGTACCTGGAGCTGCTTCTACATTTCCTTTTTAGAAAACATGTTATTTGTTAATTCAGTTTTATAATTGATTTCTATCAGGACTTTTAAAAAAAGGGAAGGTATGCCATTTTCAAACTACATTTTGTTCCTCCTTTTGACTTGCTATATACCACATAGTTTATAATTTCAGTTTTGTGGAATGTCTAGATACTAAATGCCAGATTGTTATAAGAGGAACTGAATGTATAATAGATGAATATTATGCTAGTAAGCTTTTGATTGTGTCTAGATTTAATTATTATCAACTTGTTGATTTCAATTGATTTATTCTAAGGACAAACGTTCTGGATCCAACTGAATGGATTAGTACGGTATTAGTCTTTCTTGTCTGAACATTTTTACAGTAATTGTGATTGAAGAAGAAGGTTGCTCTAAAAAGGATTATTTTAACTGCATCCCTGACTGATCATGATCTGCTTTTGAAAACAGTTTTTGAATTTTAGGGTTATGGGTTATGAGGAATGTGTCCCGGAGTTGTAGAAAAAGTTTGTTCCTAAATTTCTTTGTTCAAGTTTGAAGGGAGCCACCAAGTATCTTTTATAACTTTTAGTTAGTCTGTTTGTTTAGTCTTGCTGATCAACAAATCAATTAAATTGCAATTAAAATTTTTATTACAGAATTTGCTTTTCAGTTTATAGTGTGCTATTCTTCAGTTCACAGTGAATAGCATATTTTTAGCTGCCATGGTTAATGCTTTTCATTTCCAGCTGTTTTCTTTCATTCAGTAGAATCTACTTTTAATTTCCACATTGTTTCAGGAATCTTTTCAGAGCCAAATTAATTGTCAAACCAAACCTAATAAAAGGATGCTAAAATGGATCACGAGTCATAGTAACATTTCTAGGCCAATAAATAGCACATTCTTATTTTATATGGATTCTTGAGAAATATTTGTCCTTATCTTATGCTGGGACTGGGTAAGTGTGGCGCCACCGCCTCCCATTGTAGAGGGGCCCCTCCCTTGTCTCAGTTGGATCCCGGGGTAACTGCACCCAGCAAGACGATCCATTGCAAAACAAGAAAGAGAGAAGCCGGCCTGACACTCTGGGGAGTGTCGTTTGATCACCTGAAGTGGGGTGACGCCCCACACTCCTTTTCGTCTCCAGGGAGACCAGGGTGTAATCAGGTGAGTTTGTGCCTTTTGGGATAGAAGAGGGATATACTGTGCCTTAAAACATCTGGGAAATCCAGCGACTGCTGGAGGACAGTGTAAATCCCTGAGTTGGGAATCTTCGGGAGCATTGTTGGTGGGCAGCGGGAGAATGGGAAAGCGGACAAAGCAAGTGTTTGGTAAATGTTTCCAAGAGGGAACGGGTATTTGAGATAGAAAAGACCCCGAGAAGAATGCTGAATTCCGAACTGACTCCCCATGGGTCAACTAACTACAACAATGGTCTTGCCCCATCTGAGGACTTACACTCGCAGTCTAGAGAAAAAAGAAAATGATCTACCTATGCAAAAATAGGTGGCCGAAGTATCCCCTAGTAGACCCCTGAGTTTCCTTACCAAACTGGGATCCGAAGGGAATACCAGCAACGTTACTGCGATAACTCAGTTGAAAGAGTATATAGTGATAACACCTGGATGGAAGGAGCAAAATTACCCTATGTGGAGGTATGGTATCAATGCTTACTTTGAAGGTCCAAATTCTCCATCCAGAAAGCAGAAGTAGACAGTTTTTGTCAGCAAGTGTGGAGGAAAGCTGCGAAACTGAGGACGGATATGGCGGAGTCACCGGCATCAGCTCCGCAGTCCCGGCATCACCGCCCTGCCGCCCTGCCCCCTGCTCAGCCTCTAGTCCCAGGCTTCCACCTTCCACCTGCATATCTCCAGTGTGCTTCAGAATGGGAACGGCTTCAATTAAACAAGGCACCTAGAGAATTTGCCTCTAGGAGGAAGGTCGACCTAATCCCGTGTCGGCTTTCCGCAGAGGAATCCTCAAATGGCATGAATGCGCAGAGGATCGCAGTCCAATTTTCATGGCTGTCCCCATTAAAAATCTCTGAGTTATGGATCTAAAAAAGCACCCTTCCGAAACTCCATGAGAATGCTCATGAAGTGCGCGGAACAGTTTGAATTGTTTCTGGGGCCCAATGAAATACACATACAAAGAACTGATGTATATTCCTTGGACCACCTTTTTCACCACCGAAAGAGGAACCTCATTAGGAGCCGCATTGCAATGGCTGCCTGGATAGTGGAGACATGGCAGGGCAACAGCGGAGCAGTGGCTGCAGACATAAAGTTCCCCATAGCCGATCCAAATTGGAACATCAATGATGAAGCTCATAGGGAGCAACATGGAGAGATATCAAACACATGATCATTGAAGGAATTAAATTGGCCATCCCTCAGGGAAAAACTTTGACGAAAGCATTGAAATAACAACAAAGGAAAAGGATGAGTCCCGGGGGATTTCTGCTGCTCGGGTCCATGAAAGGGTTAACGCAAGTACTCCGGAGTTGGAGCCAGAAACCCCTGCCCTTCGAGACTTCTCCTGAAGATGCATTCATCACCAAAGCATGCCAGATATCCCAGAAAAAGATCCAGAAGACAGAGGGATGGACTGATTTGGCGCATGACGATTGATGCAGAGCAGCTCAACAAGTTTTTTGTGAACGAAGACTCAGTTAAAACCAAAACAGATGATGGTAGCTGCTGCTTGTGCAAACGGCAGCCAGAATGAAGCTAGGAAAACAGGGAGACCCAGATGTCAAGATCCGAGGCCAAGGTGGAGAGATGAAAGATTCTCCCAGCAGGAGTGGAGACCCCGGTTAGCGAGCGAGGTCCAGGGGCAATCGAGGCGGTCGATCCACACGCCGTCCAGAGTAGAAACTTGCTTCAACATGCGGGAAAGAGGGACATTTTGCGGCGTTAATGTCCCAAAAACCCCAGAGGAACGAAGCTATGCCCTATAAGATTGGAAGTTCCGGGCTCCCCAGGAGGGTGGGGGGGGGCTGAGCTACCACTGGTAAATGTGTTAGTGGGTACCTGACGCAATCAGGAACGGCTGTTCTGATCGAACACCTGGCACAGCTAGAATCTGTATGCGATCTGGTAAGAGAGAGCATACAGGTCCAAAGCAGCTTAAAAGGTGGTTGGGGTGAGGGGAAATCCCAAGAGGTCAAGATTTTTGGAAGAGGTGAGATTGGAATTTGAATGATGTTGGTTACTGAAACCGAAAATATTATATATTGTGTTATATATACAGTGAACTTGCTAGGAAGAGACTGTTGGATGTTTTTGGAAAGTAAATTGTGGGATAGAAGGAAGGAAGTTTGTCATGTGTATGGTCAACACGGAAGATGAGGAAGAAGATATCATCAAGATGTGTTGGGCGGAGGTGAATGGGGCGTTTAGCTAAGAAAAAAAAAAGGTGAAATATTTTGGGACATTACAATTCAGGCAGGGGTTAGGTCCTTGGACCCTGAAACGGTGAAGGGGAATCAATGAGTTGGCTCCTCCCAGGATACAAGGATAGAGGTGCGGAGGAAAAGGCGTTGGGATTATTGGGGTAATTGTAGAATCTGGGTAGACCAATTCCACAGTGTTGGCCAACAATTTTTGCATAGAAAGCTGCCTGGAAAGGGAGAGCAGATAGAATGGAGGAGGGAGGATAGTGAAAGGTGGGAAGAGCGAAGAAGGGACTTCGTCAACCGCTCCGTATTTAGGCCCTTGCCAAACCTTGAAAATTTTACCGTTTCATTTGTATGTGCGGTGGCTCAGGGAACAGCAGTTGGAGTCCTTGCCCAAAAGAGGGGGGGGGGCAGTAACCAGCCAGTTAGCTTCCTAAGCAAGGGTTTGGAGCGGTTGTGAAAAGGATGGCCAGTTTTGTGTTCAGTGCTGTGGCAGCAACAGTATGTTGTGGTGGAGAGCAAAAAAGTTAACCTGGCGGGAGCTTTGGTGGGTGGGCATTCGGCCTCATCAGGTCAACTCAGTGTTGAGCCAGCTAGCTACACTTGGATGACCGAAGGGAGATATTGAGAGTATGAAACCATTTTGGAGACTAGTCCCTGATGTGGTGATAGGAAGCAGACAAGAATCTAAAATCCAAAGAGAATAATCTTGGAGGGGAGAAGGCAGGCGTGGGAACCGGAAAGACCCATGAATTGTCTATTGCCAAGTGGATCTCATGATCGAAAGGTTAGAGAGGGATGGAAGATGTCAGAGGGAGTCAAGGGTGGTGTCACCCAATTGTTAATGAGGGGAATATTGGAGAAAGTTCATGAAGGAGGACATTGCGGAATGAGGCCTTGGTCATGTCCGTTAAAACCTCACTATTGGGTCTGAGGATGTGGACAGTAAGCTCAGAGCATCTGTGGAAATGTTTGATTTGCTTTGAAAAGTAAATAGAAAGTGGCACGCAAGAAGAGATGGAGGGCGACCCTTAGTTGGGTTGCCTTTATTCCAGACAGCACAAATTCGATTTCACTGAGTTGCCAGAAAGGGGGGTTGGATACCTGCTTGTGATCAAAGATCAAACTAACGCGATGCGTGAGAGCTTATGCCAACAGAAAGAGGCCACAGCTCGCCACAGTAACCAAGATCTTTACTAGAACAGATTATCCCATGATATGAATGATGGAAAGGCAATAGATTCAGACAGAGCGAACTCATTTCACCCAAAAGGTTCTGCAAAGGGTAATGGAGGTGGTGGGGGTGAAATGGAAATACACACGCCATTGCATCCTAATCCAGTGGAAAAACTGAAAAAAGCAAACGCGGAACTGAAGAAACACTTGACCAAACTACAACTTGAAAATGGCTTGCCATGACAAAAGAATCTTCCTCCTAGCTTCTGCCTGCAGGATCAGAACTCCAAGAGAAAGACATAGGGGTTTCTCCTTTTGAAATGCTGATGGGGAGACCCTATTTGGCCAAACTAGGCAATACCCATACCAGAGTTCAGGGGACTTGTTCCTTCGGAAATCATTTGCTGGCACTGTCTTGGTCTTTGCTTTCTCTTTCACAAACAGGGACTGTTGCGTGCAACGACCACCTTTGGCTGGTAGCACAACCCACACGAGGTCTGGAGTAGACTAGGTCCTTGATAAAGACGTTGGAGGCAGTAAAAAAACTGCAACTAGCTGGAAGGTCCGATACGAGTTGCCTAACTGACGACTGAATCCTGCAGTCCGTACTCGGAAGGAGCTGACGCATTAAGCAGCAGAGTCCAAGAAAGCACCGGAACCAGAAAAAACCTTGGAAAGGCAATCCCAGTGGACGGTCACCATTAAAGGTAACCTTGAAGAGAATATGCCCAGCAGAAACCACCATGGGAGATGTCGGCTGAACTCTGGAAAGGGACTATTTGTTGCAACTATATTAAACACTAATACATCAAAGAAGTTCACAATATGTTGGACCTGCAAGTGATCTTGGAAAACGCGACTTGTGGATGAACATGTGGTTCATAAAGGATCTCAAGAAGTTCTACATTTCCTTTGAACATCACCAATTGCGTGGTTATGCATGCACCTGCCAGAAAGAACAGTGAAGGATTAATCCACACGCGAATTCCACTTGATCAAACTAAGACTAAGACCACAGGGGCACGCGGACAGAAAAATATGGTGTAGAACGAAATATAACAGGAAGGATTTTGTTCATTTAAGGGAAACGGCGTATGTGTGTTTTATGGAGAATATGAAACTAGAGGGCCTCCATTTAGGGGATTGGAAAAATGTAATAAGACTTTTTGATATGCCATCATCTGTAGTAACCATAGCTATACAATGTTATCATAAATTAGATTATTTTTATCAAGATCAGTATCAGATGTGTATGCATTTTGAAGATATGATCCCCAATTGGGACCCGAAATCACAACAGACCTATGCTATGGAAAACTTTAGGTGGTATTGTGTGGCGAAATATGCATAACAGGGAGATGCCACCTTACTGAGTGGCCCATGTACACTCGGGTATGTTGATACGGTGATATATAAACTTGATGGCCTTCCCAAGGGCCGGATATGTAATAAAAGAGACCCAGATCTGGCCTTACCCGGAGACTCTGGAAGCCAAAATCCTCCCGTGGATAATAACACCATTGGGAGTAGCATGAACTACCAAGATATTACATATTCTAAATTAATTTCACGGGTACAATGTTCAAGTGATACAATAAAAGAATACTTAAAATGATTAACACTGCAGCTTTCTTGAAGTAGAGGACAGGTTGCTACTACAAAATAGGTAGCTTTTAGACATTGTTATTAGCTACAAAAGGGGTTGTGTTGCTCTGATTCATTCACATTGGCTGTGTATAACATCCATGATTTCCAAACCCAATATTACAAAAGACAGTAAAAGTAATGGAAAGAACGTAATTCGCTTCTAATCCATTATCTACAAAGAGGTTGGACTCCTCATTGCAAGACTGGGAGGGACACTTATGGTCCTTGGCCTTCCAGTTCCATTTGGTTTAGATTTACCATTAATGGAATTATTATTGATTATTATATTGCTGGTGTATTGTTTGTGTTGTTGTCTCAGATGTCTCCCTTGGTGCAATAACAAATGTGTGGAAGATAGGAAAATCCCTTGGGTTTCAAGATTTGAGAAGAAGCAGGAAGGCAGAACCTCTTAATTGGATGTATCAGAGAGAAATCACTCTGAAAGAAGCAGAGGATCTGCTCTTTGAGTTTGAGACAAAGAGTGGAAAAAAGAAAAAGGGGCGGATTTTGTGAGCAGAAACCGATGCATGTTGGATGGCCGGCCCATTGAATTGAATAAGGAAGTGTGTCTCTCAAAACTCAGTAGCTTCTGCTAAATAAGAAAGGTGTTCCAGTTTTTGCACAGAGAAAAAAACAAAGATAAGGCTAAACAATGGGGAAATTGCTTAATTAAAGTGCTGCAATGTTCACACAAACCGTATAACTACTTTTGCTAGATAAGGAGCTAGTATGAAACCTTATGAAAATATATGTAGCAATTTTGAAAACAGAAAGAATGTGAGCCCAAGTCTCGTACGAGGGGGGACAGTTAGCGGGTATAAAAATGCTGCCTTGAATTTTGCTCTGTGTTCCTTCAATGCCTGAGGGGGACCCGTCTCTGCAGAACGTGAATAAACCTTGTTTTTCCTTGATCAACGAATCTTTTGGGTAAGGTTTTTTATCTGCTTCCACCTCACGAAGCTGAATGACTTACTAGCCAAGTATTTTTTAATTTGTTTTTTAAAGGCCCGGTCCCACTGGCCAACAGACACAAAACGTATTGCATAAAGACACAGCAGACGAGCAAATTTTTGGGGGTGCGCTCCATCATTAAAACAAAGTCACCAGCCCTAAGGCCGCTCAAAGACCGCCTGCTCAAGCCCCTAAAGGCCCTGCTGCCTCAAGCCCCTTGTCTCTCCAAGGCTGCCTGCTTCTTCTTGGTTGTCGCCATACAGTCTGTGGCCCTTTCTCCAGAGGTACTCGTTCTCCCTCAGCCATTCCAACACCTCAATCCTCATGATCCTTGCGAATGGGTTACTGTTTCCTTCCTCTCCCTTCTCCTTCCCTTGCCTCTTCCTCCCTCTGGCAGAGGGCTTCGCAAGGCCTTCGGGGCGGCTTGGAAGCATCAGGGCCTTCAGGGGGCTTTGAAGCAGCAGGGCCTTCAGGGGCTTGAGCCAGCAGGGCCTTTCAGGGCTTCAGCAGCAGGGCCTTCAGCAGCAGCAGGGCTTTGAGGGCCTTGGGGCTGGTCCACCACAGCAGCAGCAGCAGCAGCTTCAGAGTCAATGCCAGGAGGTGGGATGCTGGTTCTGGCCAGGGCTTGAACGAGTAGGCACAGGCTTCCTCTTCTTGCCTGACTGACGAACCATATTGGAATATTATTCCAGACAAAGGAATAATATTAAACTTCAGAAATATTCTGGAAGGGTCTTTTTTTTTCATTGCATCATTTTCTTGAGAGACTTGTATGCATTTGTGTGCATGTTATTTTTTAAATATTTAAAGCTAATTTGGTCTATCTTTTAATATGATGAAAAGTGGGAATGGTAAGTGTTAGTTGTTTTTCATTGTTTTAAAACTCAATGTGTAGGTAAAATTCATAAATATACATTCAAAACCTGCATATTCTAGTCATTGTTTTCCTCTTTGTTTTCCCCATTTGAAGTGTTGTTTTCTCTGGTCATATCTACTCTTTAAATGTAACTATTTATTTATTTAGTTGTTTACTTGTTCAAGTGCCTGGACAAGTCCCTTCAGATTTCTGGCATTTTTTTTAGAAGTGGCTTGCCTTTGCCTTCTTCGGTTTGAATAACAATGACCGGCCCAGTGTTTGTGTATGTGACTATCCATGTGCCATATTTTCTATAGTTTGGTAATGTTATATGTTGATAACATACATAATCATCACAAAACAGACAATGGCTACTACATCTTTCAACTTCAGCAAGTAATTTAGGAGTATCTAGGATTGTTTTCCCCACATAAGACCTTTGTTGATAAATGAATTTCATTATTTTAACAACCATGTAATGTATACATCATTCCAAAGTACTTTATAGAATGGCTAATGGAAGTAAGGTTAAGTGGGTAGTCTGGTTGATAGGACTAAGAGACACAATGGATATTCAATTGTGATATTCCCATTTAGTGAAAGACAGAACCATCTATTCTCAGTGTTAAAACCATTTAGTATTAGTAGGTCACAGTGGAGAAAGGAAAATATTTATGAACTGAGAACTGCAATTTATTTCTATTCTGTTTGAATTTTTCTTATTCACATGGGAAAACATATGAAATACAAACTCAATTGCATAGAGACAGCTGGCCTGCAAGCAGTAATTTTGATGAATAAAATTGGTTAAATAGTGATGGTACATGATTGGTCCCATTTTGATTATCAAAATTTCTGAGAGATAGATGATTAAGATGTAGGATATACAAACAAACAAAACATATAACTATGAACATGAATGTTAACATCTTTTTTAATTTCAGGTTGTGATTCAGGGAGGAAAGGTATACTAATTAGTATACTTAAGTCATACTAATATTTTGAGGATTACATAGAGAATACGAGGCTTCAATTCTGTGTGTGGACTAACTTTGCAATAAACATCCATAGCAGCTTTGTAGCTTTGGATCATAACTTTAATGAAAAGATAATTTTTTAGCTGAAGTCCAGATGCTGTTGAACTACAATACATCTATTGCAATCCTAACTGGTGTTGCTGAAAGTCATAATTAAAAAAATTATAAAAGATGACAGATAGATGATTCTCTAGCTCTTTCTTAAGTATGAGCTAAGCTCCTAAGTGACTTAGAAGTCTCATATATATAGGCAGTTATTCAGAGACTATGATCCAATAAATTCAATGGGACTCATTTGGAGATACATTTTGAAATATTGCCTGAGGCATTTAGTATTTATAAAGTCCTTGCTGTATGTGCATTGTTAGATCTGCTGCTGAAAAGGTGCCACTAGGCACAGCTTAATGGTCAACCAATATCTGTGAAATTAGGTATGCTCCAAATCCATATTTAGAGAACTATATAATTGGTCCTGCTTTCAGATATGCTGAGCCCTTGCTGTTTGGATTGATTTCAAACAGATGTAGACTTCTTAAAGTTTGACATTTTGTGACAGCAAGTCATTGGAAAAAAGATTAAAAATAAAGACTTCCTGACTATTAAGGAAACATCATGCTCATTTGACCTTTGCTAAGAGTTAAAAGCAGGACACAATTAATATAATAACAACAGTAATGCTAATTTTAACATGAAGCACCAGGCATTGATTTTGGAGTTTTATGGATCTTTTTAAAAGACAAAATAATTTCCACAACTAATTTTTATATGCTTTGTGAAGTTTTAAATCAGATATTAAAATTATTTTTCACTCAGTGATATGCTGTGTAATATTTTTATCAGCCTTTGACTAGTAAATTTTGCAAAGATATGCAATGATATCTGAACTGAAGTTGATTTCAGACATATTTCCTTCTCAGCTAGACTCTTTTGTCTTTGAGAGGTCCCAATCCTTCTCCAAAGTGTAGAATAGTTAGTTATGTTAAAAGAGTGTTGAAGTTTTTGCTGGTCTTTCTGTCTCAGCCTTGCATGGCTCTGCTAAGTAGATTAGAATAGGTACTTGAATTGTAGAGGCATTTGCAATCAATATACACTGAATACTGTACGTACTAATAAAATATGAACCACTAACTTAGGTAGTATTTGGAAAATGCACCTAATGCCAGAATTTGTGAATCTTTGTGAATCCTATTGGCTACTGCATATAGCGCCTTTTTCTTTCGACTTGTATAAATGAAAGTCCACTCCTCTCAACAAAATACTTTTGTTGTCTTTGCTGTTGTGATGACTGAAATTTGAGATGTTGGAGATATATTCTATTTTGCTAGAATGTGACAAAAAAAAAACTAGTCCCAAACTGGATATATTTCCATCCCACTTTGGATTTGCTTCTGCTTTTTTGCTGACTCATTTTTTATCACCTTCTAGAGCTGGTAAAATAAAAAAATTTAAAAAAGCATAATTATTGTTATTATCATGATGAATTCTAGCAAAATTCTTATTCTTCCATAATAACAAAATAGAAATAGATTCTGCTTTCTTATCTAAGCAATGTATATTTTCATGTAATAAGATTTGATCACCTAAACACGTAAAGCAATAGCACTTAGACTTATAAACTACTTTATAGTGCTTTACAGCCTTCTCAAAGCGGTTTACAGAGTCAGCATATTGCCCCCAACAATTTGGGTCCTCATTTTACTCACCTTGGAAAGATGGAAGGCTGAGTCAACCTTGAGCCTGGCGGATTCGATCTGCCAAATTGCAGTGGGAGTAGAGTAGCTTGCAGTACTGCACTCTAACCACTGCGCCACCGAGGCTCCATATACACTGCTCAAAAAAATAAAGGGAACACTTAAACAACACAATGCAACTCCAAGTCAATCACACTTCTGTGA
>BHFT01005348.1:0-15769 GCA_004320025.1 Laticauda laticaudata
TCAGTGTTAGTCAATTATGCAAAGAGCTCATTTGTTGTTCTGTTTAAAGTCATCAAGCTTCTTGGGCATCATCCTCATTTTCTTATCCCAAGCATTTACATCCGGTGGGTCTTGAACTAACATTCCATAAATCTTCTCTACACAGAAGTAGACTGCACTTTGTAGACCAGGAAACATAGTTTGTTCCACTTCCAACCAGGTTATCAGTGATGAACTTGTTGAAGTGACTTGTGCCATCTTTACCAGGATAGCTAACCCACAATTAAACAGTAAACAGCTGTCTCTATACAGATCCTGTGTTATTCACACTAACTCTCAGTTATCTGAGCCAGGTATGGCCTGGGCCATAACCAATGTTGAGGTAATTCCCTGTTGGAGGAATGAGCACATACAGGGAGATGTATTTGAGAGAAGTGTTTGAATAATAACACATACATAGCACACAGATGCACTGTTCAGTAAATGTAGGTTTTTACTTCCAGAAACATTAAGCAAAATCCAAACAAGCAATCCAAAAGTCATTCACAGATATATCAGTCAGTTTTCATCCAGGGATATATCCAGTAACAAAGTCCAGTGTCAAAAGCAGTTTCAGTTATCAGACTAACATCAAATCCAGAAATACCAGTCATTATGAGGAACGCCAAAACTCTCTAACAGAAGGAAACAGAGATACTCACTCAGACACACTCTCTTCTGAGACTAAGACTAAACACAACCAAGCTTTCTGGCTCCATCTTATGGCATTTAGAAACCACACCCAATTGCATTGTCTTGGCATTTTTGCATTCCCTTAAAGAGGCAGTATTAAAATGTCTATCCTGGTTTATATATTTCTAACCCAAATACCTGTTAGGTGATTTATATTCCTAACAGCATGTAATGAGTCTATCTCATAAATTAGGTTTGCCTTTTAAGTTGCATTCCTGAAATAAATGAACTTTTGCACGATATTCTAATTTTTCAAGTTTCACCTGTAGTCTTCATCTCAGAACCTTGATTGCAGAAGCAATGATTATTAGTAGAGATTAAGACAATAGACTATATGTTCCTGGGACAAAAAAAAAAGTAATGATGCAATATTGTAAGAAAACAAAGGCTGGCTACATTTCAACTGTTTCCTACAATGGTGAATCATAAAGCTCCTGGTCTGATTGATAAGGCAAATGTTAAGAAATAGGGGCTCAATTTTTAAGCTATTGAATTGTAAAAAGATTGAAGCCAAAATATGGACTGGTGATAGGTGATGAACCCCTGAAGGTGAAGAGTTCTTCAATTGCTCAGACCCATTACAATATAGTCATACTTGAGGCTAGAGAAAATCAAGGATATAACCGCAGAAGTGTATTATCAATCACATTTTCCATTTTCATTAGTTAAAGACTGAGTGTGAAATTTTACTTTTGAAACATTTTAATTTCAGGTTTAGTGTTTTTTTTTTAATATTTTTGATATCTCCCAATTCTTTGGATTTGGATATGCTTCAAAAGTAATATTTTAAAAGATCTCAAGCTCCTGTACTATATATTTTTATTTGACAGTAAATCCTAATTTTAGATTTTATAGGATTATGCTAAAATCATTCCTGATTAAATTAACTATAGCATGAGATTTGCTGCTGGTATCTATTACAACTTATATCTAAGTAAGGGAAAAAACATGCAGGGTTGTTTTGCAAGGCTCTCTATAAGCTAATTACCAAATATGCTAAACACCATGAAAAAAAAATACAATTTTTATTGCATATATACTCTTTGATACTGTTGAATACTACATATCATTAGTCATTAATGGCCCAGTGTCAGAGATAGGAATCCACTTGCAGATATGGAACATTTGATAAGCTTTCACAGTCATTGGCAAATATTCAAGACAATTGCACACTCCAGCTTGTGGTACAGAGCTTTAAGGAGAGCTTTGGAAGACAATGCACTGCAGCTGCCCATCTCCTGCAGCTTAAACAAGTATGCCAACATCATTTCAAATAGAAAGGATAAAGCTTGTTATTATTTCTACAGGCTTGTCACAGACATAACAGCTGGTTACGGTCCAAGAAGAAAAGAACATATGGATTTACCAACCTATTCAAGATGCAGTTTTCAGAGATAAGAGAACATGACCAATACTTGCTCAAAAGAGAAAGGCTGCATATCTATGGAGATTCTCAGTCATCCAAGTTATGGTTGTCCCAAAGGTCCATTTTCCTTGAAGACATTTCATTTCTCATCCAAGAAGCTTCTTCAGAAGCGAAATGTCTTCAAGGAAAAACAAAATCCAGTTGCCTTTTGAAAAAGCACCTTTGGGAAAGGTAGCCTCTACTTGTTCTTGATTGATCACTTCTTCAAGTGGCTGAGATTGAAAAGAAAAGCTGTGAATATGCCAAGACTGTTAATATCAGTCTCTATATCATACCAAACATGAGGCAACTTGTCCAAGCCTAGTTTCTGTAGAAGTGGTGGATAGCATGGTATGAATAATGAAGTATTATAGAAAAACAGAGAATATATGTGAAAAGGAGGGAGGTGTTTGATGTCTCACCACTACCACCCAACACTTAAGATTTTTGAAAGATTGAACTGGCAATTTATTTGAGTGTTGAAAGACTATAAAAATACATTTCAAAAGTTCAGCTGAACCAATACTTAAACATGCTATTACTGAAGGGGCAAAAAGAATGGCTTTTGCCATTCATAAATATGAAAGAGCATAATAAGCTCTTTTTTTCCAGCAAGGGGGTTTGCCTGGGAATGTTTTCTTACAAACAATTATCCAATACTGTACAAAATGCACCAGCTGGCTTTTGTAAGAAAATGCTGTGAAATTACTGCAGAGATAAGCAGAGCAAATATCCTTAATGCATTTCAAGCAAAACTTAAATAACACAATTGTTTAATCGCTTCTATTTGCCTGTTCTTCTTGGTTTTTTTTTAAAGTCATTTTTGTTGATGAGCAAGTAATATTTCCCTTGCTGCTTCATTATCAGCACTGTAAATGTTAGTGAGACATTTGTGTCAAAATCTAATACATCTGTTCTGACAATATCTCCACATATACAAAGAATTAAAGAACACTACTATTTCTCTGGTACAGCTACCCCTCACTAGGGAAAAGGTGGGTGGGCTGAAAATAGGCTGAACCTGAACCTGACCAAAATCAATCAATCAATCCAAATAGAACTGGAAGAGACATTGGAGGTCTTCTAGTCTAACCCCCTGCTCAATCAGGAGGCCCTATCCCATTTCAGACAAGTAAGTGACTGTCCTGTCTCTTCTTAAAAATCTCCAGTGATGAAGCACCCACTACTTCTGAAGGTAAGATGTTTCACTGGTTAATTGTCCTCGCTGTTAGAAAGTCTCTCTTTAGTTTTAGGTTGCTTCTGTCTTTAATTGGTTTCCATCCATTGTTTCTTGTATTACATTCTGGTGTTTTGGAAAATAAATTGACTCCCTCTTCTTTGTGGCAGACTCTCAAATATTGGAACACTGCTGTCATGTCACCCTTAGTCCTTCTTTACACTAGACTAGATATACCTAATTCCTGCAATCATTTTTCATTTATTTTAGCCTGCAGCCCCCAAATCATTTTTATTTCTCTTTTCTGCACTCTTTCCAGAGTCTCAACATCTTTTTTATACTATAATGACCAACACTGGATGCAGCATTCTAAGTGTAGTGTAACTAAGGCACACACACACACACACTCACCCCAATCCTTGTAGTATATATTACATTGGACACGTTGCTGGCTTTTCTTCATGCCTAGCAAGGTGGAATTAACATCCCAGATAGATAACCCTGGGAATATTAATCATCTTATCATATATGCAATCATAACAAAAAATAATTAAATGCTTTGATGTGAATGGAAATTCACTGATTGCTAAATTTGGATTGCCTTGAGATAAAGTTACAGCCGAATTCAAACTATCTCTGAACCGGAAAACAAACAGCTTGATACCTGCTCTCCTAGGCTTGTGGCTCAATAATAACTAAAAGCATATGCTATGGCCATCAAACACTAAGCAAGTTCAGGAAGCGCACAGAAATTGCCTGCTGTTGCCTGTTCCTACTGTTTCCCCATTTTCAATCAGAATCAAAACAGAATTTGGTAGGATGGTCCACATTTCATGAATGGAGCAAATACAAGGAAGAGGGAACTTTTGAAGAAATGTGGGGATCAAGCAACTGGGAAGTAATCCCTTGAAAACAGACAAGCCAAAGAATCTGTTCTCTTCTTTGAGGGGGCAAGAATTAAACTCTACTAGCTTTTGGGAGATAGGAAAACTAACCACATATTCAGGGACAATAACTAAAGTTACACCCGTTCCAAATTTGACTATATTTGTCACCTCTGAACTGTAAATAATTTTGTCAGTGATAGGAATATTCTTATCTTATTTGACATGCTGAGGGTCCTCATGTGAAAAGATGAGTTTTTTCTTGAAAGCAATGCTATAGCACAGGGGTGTCAAACTCACCTCATCACGTTGCCATCATGTGATGTTTAATGATGTTTTTCCCATTCATGGAGCTGGGGAGGGCGTCACCTGTGTGTGATGCATCTGGCTCATGGGCCCCCAGTTTGATACCCTTGCTATAGCAGAACTGAAATATGTGTGAGTGCAACTCATCATGTACACTTTTTTTTTTGCCTCCAAAGAATGTCCACAGCTCACAACATTGCAAATGGTGGAGGTACAGATGGGCCAGTACCTTTGACTTGATGAAGTTTGTCAAGAAAATAAATAGTCCCTTAGCCTGATGGCCTCCCTAGGGAGATTTTTTCAAGGAGTTAGCCTCCTTATTATTGTTCTTCAATGGAACTCATTCTCAGAGGTGAACTCGTTTGGATTCTTTTAAACCTCAAAAGTAGGAACTTCATTTAATCCTGGGCAAACATTGCCAGTTCAGTCAAATTTGTACTTGAAAGTTTGAGTAACAGTAAAGTTTATGTAGCTACTGGTATAATGCAGATTATGCTAATATTACCATGGCTAATGAGAATTTTCATAAATTCTGTGAAATGAAAGACTTTTGTACACATTCTGGAATGACAAATGTTAGGATGGTGTTTAGCTATAGAACTCTTTTTTTCCTCTGTGTCTCTTGGGTACTCACATTCACCAATAAGCTCCTGTGATCTTATGGTGTCCTCAAAATTGTATGACCATTATTGGATGCAGACCAATTGACTGGAGCATAAAGTCCTAGCTGATCTGATCAAGCAGAACAAACTCTGAAAATGTAAAAAGAAAAGAGTTACTGGTTCTTACTTTTTATCTTGAGACACAGCATGAAGGTGGAAAAAAAATCTTTTCAAGATCTGACAAATATAAAGTGTATATCTATATATTCTTAGCTACAGGGTATCAGGTGGCATTAACATAGAAGAGCAAGCAAGTAAAACTTGGCATTAAAGTTAGCCAACCAACAAATGGACTTGTTTAAAAAGAGAGAGAAATGAATCAGATGATATTGCCCTTGCACTACTTGGCAGTATTTGGAATTGACTTGTGAAAAATAATTTGATAAACATTAACACATCATAATTTTTTATTGGAAATTCAACAAAAGTGTTGGGGAAAAAATCCTACCTGCCTTGAAAGTAGGATTTTAAAGGAATCTTTAAATAATTATACAAATTACAGCCATTTGACAGTGTTCAACAACATTTGAAACAATGTGGACTGTGTTCTTTCTCTTCATTTACATTACAACATGAAATAATTACAGGTAGTCCTCAACTTATGACCACAATGGAGCTCAACATTTAAGTGCTAAGTAAGCAATTTGTTAAGTGAGTTTTGCTCCATTTTATGACTTCTCTTGCCACAAGGTCAAGGACCTTAGAGTTCTCATATCAAATGACCTAAACGCCAGAGCTCACTGTAACAGCATTGCCAAAAAGGCATTAAGAGTTGTATATCTAATCTTACAAAGTTTCTCCTCCAGAAATATTGAATTGCTAACTAGAGCATACAAAACTTTTGCCAGACCAATACTAAAATACTGCTCATCAGTCTAGAATCCGTACTGCATATTGGACATTAATACAATCCAGAAGTATTTGAGTCCAGAAGTATTTCACGAGGATAGTATTACACTCCTCTACTCGCAACAGAATACCCTATATCACCAAGCTTGAGATTTTGGTCTTGGACAACCTTGAACTACAATGCCTATGGTTAAACTTAAGCATAGCACACAAAATTATCTGCTACAATATTCTACCAGTCAATGACTACTTCAGTTTCAATCACAACAATACAAGAGCACACAACAAATACAAACTGAATGTAAACTGCTTCAAACTCGATTACAGAAAGTACAACTTCAGCAACAGAGTGGTCAATGCCTGGAATGTACTACCAGACTCTGTTGTTACATCCTCTAACCCCCACTCCTTTAACCTCAAACTATCCACTATTGACCTCACCCCATTCCTAAGAGGTCTGTAAGGGGCGTGCATAAGTGCACCATTGTGCCTACCCTGTCCTATTCTCCCTGTCCTATTCTCCCCATTTATTCATACCTATTTCCTGTATTCTTACTCAGGTTTATACTTATATCTATTATCTTGTAAGCGATTGACAAATCAAATAACTAAATAAATAAAAATAAATAAATAAAATAAATTGTTAAGTGAATCACAGCAGTTGTTAAATTAGTAACCCAGTTGTTAAGTGAATCTGGTTTCCCCATTGACTTTGCTTGTCAGAAGGTGTCAAAAGGTGATAACACACCCTGGTACACTGCAACTGTCATAAATGTGAGACAGCTGTCAAGTGTCCCAATGTAAATCATGTGACCATAGGGATGCTGCAACAGTCATAAATGTGAAAAATGATCATAAGTCACCTTTTTCAGTCACTAAGCAAGCTGTTGTAAGTAAGGATTATCTGTATTCACTTATGTCAAAATATAATGAATCCATTTTGAGTGCAAATCTTCACAATTCTTGACAGTTTTTTGCCTACTGGATGTCTACAGATTATTTGCTTGCTTCGTTATAGATTGATTTATTTAAAATCTCTTTGCTACATAACTTGGTCTCCTACTCAATTCTGAGTATATACTTACACCTGTACTCAGTACTACTACTACTACTGATGTTTAATCACAGCAATATCTACAACCAATATGTTTGTGTTTGATGACAGCACTACAATTATGTGCACTGATGAGTCTATTATCCTGTTTATCTAATAATTTCCTTTTGTTTTTTTAAAACAGTAATGCAGCTACTGTAAAATCAAACCTTTGTCAAATTAAGATGTTCAGTCTAAAAGCAGTCTCTATCATCCTTTTTCTGCCATCATTTGTCAATAAAATGGCAAGGTTTTAGCAGCAATTATTTAGCAGCAAATATTAGGTGAGATCTGGAAGTCTGAAATCTTCTCCCATTAACCATTCTTAAAATCTACCAAAGAAGTATTTTAAAATTGCTCAAATTACGTTTCTAAAACTTAGGGCCAAAATAACTAAATTTTAACAATGAAATTTGGGATGATTTGGGAGGAATTAAGAGATTTTAGAAATGGAAAGGATGTTTTGCCTCCCAAGCACCTGACTCTCATTCCTAGCTTTAATATTCACCTCTCCCCATACCATAATTAAATATAATCCAACTTATTTTGAGTTTACTGGAAGGCTTCCTGCAAGCAAGATGCAGCTTCTTTTTTCTGTTTATAGCAATTTTATTAATTTATGATATAATATACATAAAAATATACAAAAGCAAAAAGAAGGAGAAATAGAAAAGGGGAAGGGAAAAGTGTGGAAAAGAAAGGGGGAAAGAAAAAAAATCCATAAACTTCCAACTCCCTTTGGTGTAGTAGAGTAGGTTAATAATATCAAATCCCAACTTGCCCTGAATGCCATCTCCTGTAGAGACTGTAAGAAACTTTTACTGAGTTCTACTTCCAAAGGTTTTCCTTTCATCTGGGGAAATCAGGCCAAATGGCCATACATGTATATTGACATCATTATGTAAATCCCAGAATTTACATACTTGCTCAGACATCACAACACACATATGAAATGACCAGGTTTGTATGAAAAAGAAGAAGATTGATGATGATGATCATTCAGTTCAACTCTTGGCATTTCTATGAACCAGATCTCTCCACATCTTTCAATTTTTCACTTGTTTGGTTTGTATGAAGGCAAATTCACAAATGCATATGCCATTATCTTGGTGTCATTGACTTTGTAAGTGCTGCAGTCTTATATGTGCTTCTTGTATGTGTCAGAGTTATACAAAACATTGTCATCATCATCATCATCATGCATATACCCTACTAATTGCATTGGTAAGTATTTAAACAAAAGCTAATGTCTAAGATATATTTAATTCTACCAGGTTTGAATTAGAATCTTAATATATGAAATGAGAAAGTGCTGAAAACACTCAATGTTTGGCATGTTCCATTAAGCTAAATTATAATATGTATTGTTTGGTTTTGGTTTAACATGCTGTCTGAACCATTGTGACTTGTATGTTACGGTTTGAGACTTAGCACGTAGACACTGTGATTTATCCAACAAAACAGTATGGTATATCAACTAGAGTCACTAGACGAATGTGTTTGCAAATAGATCGAGAACATTTCATCACACTTCTGTGGCTCAGGCTGATTCTCCTCTCTATTTCTGAAGAGGTAATATTTGTGTGCTTTTTAAACATGCTACCCTGTTTTTGATATTTTTGGCAACAGGGTAGCTTGTGATAAAAATTAACTAAAAAATAAATTAATCTATGAAGAAGCCATCTGTCCTGTACTTTACCCATTTCTCCTTTTTTTAAAACCTCAAAAATGGAAAGATTGCTTGAACAAACTATCTTCTAAAGTGGCTTTTCATTCATAATGTGGCACCTCACAAACAAGCACTATCCACAAATTAACAAGTTCCAGTCTGTGACCTTACTTAGTAAATTAGTTACCTCTGGTGCTGGCAAGTAACAAAATCCCTGCCTTGATCTTAAAAACTTAATAACTGAGAGCTTTTGCTTCCAGAGTGGCTTGTGGCTTATTGCTGTGAGGCAAACAGTCAAGGTTATTGCATTCCTTTCTATGTATGAGCACCCAATAATATACTTTTGTAATCCTTTTCTCCCACCCACCCCTTCACTGTATGTACACAAAACACTAATTTCCACTGGTTAATCAACCTGAATAAAGGATATAAGATCTCTTTCATGTAACTGACTTTGTTGTGAATGAAATTCCAAGCACCATCCTTGCTGCTTAGGCCCTGTCTTCCTTCCCAGGAAGAACAGACAGGCAACATGAGCAGATGAGCTAATTACATTTTATTGTAAGGCTGCATTAAGAAAATCTTGCAAGTCTGAAAGTATAAATCTCCCACTGTCTCCTTTGCAGCCTGAAGGGAGGTTCCCCTCTGAGTCTCTTTTATCACCCATTATGCAGCCTCTTTCATCTGTTTCCTAGGCACCATTTCTTCATTCCATCTCTCAAGGTCTTTCTCATTTACTATTACAGGTTCACTGTAGCCAATTGAGGAAGAACTTCCTGGCACCATTAACATATTTACGACCAATTATTTAATAAATATTTTGAAATGTTGTTCCCATCCTGGCATCTCCTTTTATGTTCGCTTTCTTTGGTGTGCATCCTGAAAATTCTAAACTAAAGGCCAGGTCACATCGCCCGACAGATGCAAAATGTATGTAAAAAGGACACAGCGGACGAGCAAATTTTCCATCCGTTGTTATCCGCTCTCAAAAGTGCCCCAAAATTTTGCATAAAGAGAACGAAAAGAATGGAATGGGGGGAGGAACGTAGCGCAAGATGTAAACGGATGCTCAACGGAAGCCTAGCGGATGAAAGCGGATGGAAGCAGAATCGGCACATCACAGGGCTTCTGGGGAGCATAGCAAAGCGGACACATAGGCGGAAAGAGCAGATGCGTAGTGGATGAACCGGATGCAGAGCGGATGCATGAGCGGATGCGTAGCGGATGCAGAGCAGATGCAGACGTGCGATGCAGAGCGGGTGCGTAGCAGATGATGCGGATGCGTAGCGATGCAGAGCGATGCGTAGCGGATGCGTAGCGGATCACTGCGCATAGCGGGGAGGATGCATTGCGTCAGCCCCACAGAATATAAAAGGAGGCAGCTTCGCAAGCAGGTCACCATTCAGAGGAAAGACCTGCTGCAGAGACATCTTATCAGAGACGCATGGGAAGAAGAGGACCTGTGCCATATTCTGCCAGCCCTGGAAAGAGGGAAAGATCCACACCAACCCTGGTGCTGACTCTGCTGCTGTTGCTGCTGCTTCTTCTGCTGCTGGTGCTGCTGCTCTTCTTCTGCTGCTGTGCTTATCCTGCTGCTGGTGGTGGTGCTGCTTCTCCTGCTTGGCGTGATTCCTGCTGCATACTGTGTGGACAGCCCCAAAGCCCTGAAAGCCCTGATGCTGAAGGCTCTGAAAGAGGGAAAAGAGGCAAGGCAAGGAGAAGGAGAGAAGGGAGAGAAGGAAGCAGTAACTCACACTGCAGAGGGCAATGAGGAGGAGGTGGTGGAGTGGCTTGAGGGGAAGGAGAGTATAATCGATTGTAGAACCACAGCTTCTATCAAGGCAAAGCACAAAGCGAAGAGCAGGTGGCTTGGAGACCAGAAGGCGGAGACCTGGGCTACACTGCTGATGTCCTCCTCGGTGTGGAAGCATATACACCTGGTATGGGAAGCTGTACCTGAAGAAGTCTGGCCAGGCCACAGTCAAGCTCATTGACCGGGAGACCTATGTCATGGCAAAGTGCAGCTCTTGGAGGGTGAGTGAAGTCCACCGCCACAAGGAGCAGCCCTCTGTCTACCCTCACTCTCAGGCAGCCCACAGACAGCCAGTCCCTTCCTTCGCAGGAGACAGCGAACCGGTGTCCTGGGCAGGTGTCCACAGAGTGCCCCGCAAAGAGACCCCCCCACAGCTGCACACGCCACTGCGAGAGGACTGAGGAATTCTCTCACACAACATGGAGCGAAGAAGACAGCGACACCAGGGACCAACCCAGACCACCCTGCAGCTCCACCTCCACAGAAAGCAGGCAAGAGGGCAGACCAGAGGGACTGAGCCACACATGTCCTGCTGGAGATCAGGACATACACATAAAAGAAGCGCATATCTCCTCTCTCAGTCTGGTACAGTCTCGAGATATCATCCTCAAATCGCAAGCCCTTTCCTTTCACGCCTACGTGAACCCAGACCCTCATATGGACCATGCCCGAGCCCGCAGTACCAGTGATGAGAGAGGATCCCGGTCGCATCTGACAGCCAGGACCGAGTCCAGCGATCTACGAACCTGAGCTCCCCACCTAGTCATGAGCATCCTATCCCACGCGATGTCACAGCTCCTTCTAAGGTTTTCAACAGCTACCCTCTCCTAAGCCAAGGCTACGCTTACGCAGACTTGCCATCAACCAGAGCAGCCCTTGCCAGCATAATCACAAGTGGATATTCCCGATGGTTCTCGGAATGGCAAACCGAAGTTGCCACCGATAGTGCCAGATGTCACCCATGGAATGGTCAACCGATAAGCACAAAGATCCAACGGATGCCAACAGATCCATGTGCAAGATCCTCTGATACACCGATGCCACAGATGCTACCAATGCCACGACGATGCCACCAATGACTTCACCACGCCTGATGCCGACCTAATGCCGACAAATGTCTCACCGATGTCACCGAATCTGCTCATCACAGATGTTATCTTCGCACGCACAGACTACCTCTACCTCACCCTCTGCAGACACCACCAGATCATCCCACTACACTCCTATCACTCCACCCCCTACAGCCAAGCCCGGCCTCAGAACATCCTTGATCACTGGTCCTAGTGCCTGGAGCTGCTACGAGGTCTATGTGATGAGCGGCCCTCTCACAACTCTCACTGGCTGACACAGCTTTCTGAAGAAGCTTCCTGAACACACATACTCTTGTTGTCCTCTCGGGCCAAGAGCCAGCCCAATGGCGCGCACAAGACCAGCTCTTCGAGCCACTTGTGGCACACTGCGGACCCTCCACAGTACCTGTCCCTTTACACCGTGAGACCATAGGACGCAGTGCACTCTAGAGTGACTGAGAACATTTGCCAGAGACTGATGTTGTTCCTTTGCTTTTTAAATAAAGTCCTACACTTTACTTAATGTTATTAATAACAGGTTATCTTTGCTTCACACACTTGGGTCATTTCTTTTACTGATAAAAGTGTTGGGGACGAAGTTTTTAGAAAATGGGTTAAGCCTTTGTATGCTTAATGGTAGGGCGGATATATGGGCGTTTATGAATACTAGGGATATGCGGGCAGTGTGGATCTCAATATCGTGTGGGTATGGTTAATTAGCTGTCGGGATGGCAGAGGTTAACCATGATGGATTGGTTAATGGGAGTGAGCATTAGGGCCTGATGGCATGGAGTTACAGGAATATGCTGTGGATGGGTAAAGTTACGAGGGTATACGTATGGTACCTGTGGGAATGGGTAAATGAGCTTGATGGGATGCGCAGGAATAGTGTGGGATGGTTAATAGCTATGGGATAGGTATAGCTGTGGGATAGGATAACAGCCTCCAGTGCAATCCTAGTGGACTGTATGGTCCACTCCTCAGGTGGCCAACACCTCATGGTACCCTTATATTATCATAACAATTTAAATCATGGTGATCACACATTGCAACATGAACCACAACTTTTATAATGCCTATTACATTGTAAGGCCATTCACACATACATGGCACAAGTTATCATCACTGGTAGATGAGACAGGCTGAAGGAAGGCATCCATTAAGCCGGTCTACATCCATCTGTCATGCCACTCCACTGCTTCGAGCTGGGGAGTTGTCACCGCGAGTGTTTCAAGGAGGTTGCGCTCGCCGCACTCCTTCTTTCCCTCTTCGTTATAGCTCTGTTGGGGCCTGGTACAATCCCACAGTGGTACGATACAGTTTCACCCTTGATACGCCTCACATTCACCCAGGCTCCAGTGTCCCATTCCCTTGTTTGACAGTCCACAAGCCTGTTCTGGCAACAGCCTGGTAGCAGGGTGCGCATCGAGCATTGGTGCAATGGATTAGTCAGTCAACGCTCCATAAGATGTCCTCTACACGGTCTGGTGGTGCTATAGACTAGATTTGGTGAGTGAGAAAGTACCTGGGAACATCCGTTTGAGCCAGGATGCCAAAGGCGTTCTCACCACCCATCTTGCCCTGGAACAGGGCTGTTAGTATGAAGATCCTCTCTTTCAACGGTAAGCAGTCTGGAGATGTAGGGCTTCAGTGAGGTGGTTCCGAAGGGAAGAAGGTGATCATCCACAAATGAATCGGGCACATCTGTGATATGGTCGATTGGGCCAGAGGAATCTGGATCTAGGAAGCCACCATTATGAGGTTGCATTACCAGCCCTCTCCTTAGGGGTATATTGGCTGTTGTATTACTGGGCATCTGAAGCTTGACCCGTTGCGTTGAAGCTTCGATGTCATGAACTTGTAGTCAGCATCACCATGCGCCAAGAGGATGATGCTGATAGAGAGCCTTTGAAATAAGTTGCAATAAGTGGATCCCTCGACTGACTGGAGTTTGGCAAGGCTACTGTGCTTCCCATCTATGGCTCCAATGGTGGTGGGGGAGTTCCACCTCTGATACACCATGATTTGCAGTTTTCCTCCCAGCCTGTTCAGTGGGGGGACACTGAGTAGAGCTCCTCCAGGTAATTCTTCGAGATGATGGCCTGGCACCACTTCTCTGACCAGCAAAGCTGATGGTGTTGTGTGCACTCCATGCATACTGCATGTTTCTGTGTGGTCCCAGAGGGCGCGAGGGGGTGCAGGTTCAAGTGCCACTTCATCCAGGGTCCCAGGCGTGGATGGAAGTTGGTGTTTTCCTTGATCAACCTGGGTCTCAGACGCATCCACAACTTTGTCAAAACATGGCTGGGTGCATCTTCATAGAAGTTCTGAATGCACGAGTGTTCTTCATCCTCAGCTTCCACCATCAGCTTGTCATAGAGTTCCAAACTCACTCTCCTCCCAATCTATTCTTCAGACCAGACAGCTCTTGGACACATCTCACTTTCTTTGCGTAGAAAAAGGAGAAACCATCTGAAAGAGGGCTTGGTCTGAGGTGTTGAATGATGGGCTACCAAAAGGAGTGTGTGATGATCCATGGTGCACTTCAATGGATGATGTGGATGATCGTGATGTCAGTTTGATTTCTCCCATTTTCATAGGAAATGTCGGTTTCTGCTTAAGTGTGTCCTTCCACATATTCAGGCATCCTAAATATATTGAGATACATACCCATACGACGTTTTTTCCGTTTTAATGCTTTAATATCAGAGCTGCATCTGCATTTCATCCTTTCTACGGTCTGTCTACTCAAGCTGTGTGTCCGTTCGCGCTATCCGTTTCAACTTCTTCCTGTGTCCTGTTTTCCGCTGAGGGAATTTGAGTTGCCATATGCGCAGCGGATGCCTAGCGGATATAGCGGATGCGTAACGGATGACAACAGATGTATAACGGATGTTCCCCGTATGCGTAGTGGATGTAGAATGGACGTGTTGGATACTTCATCCGCTCAAAAAGTTTTGTGCAGCTCAAAATTTTTTGAGCAGATGAAATCACAGTAGACAGATGCTAGACGGATAGAGAGTATGAAAAACGTATGCAGTGAGTACACAACAGATGCATCGCGTTTTCAAACAGATGGCAAGATTTTTTGTCCTTTTTCATCCTCTTTGTATCCATTGGTGCAGTGTGACATGGGCTTAAGCATCAATGCACAAATTACTGGAAAGACAATACTAGCAGAACAGCAGTATTATCTGTACTACCGCAATGTATTAAATATGACTTTCTTTTAAGAACTGTTGATGTATTAGAATATGACAGATTAATAATTGGGAATGAGCATTCTCAATCCATTAGTCCAGTACTTTGTCATCTTCACAGTTCACAGCCTATTTTTGGTTCCAATTCAAAATAGTACTTTGGATTTCTGACATCCTTCAGGATTTGATGCTGTGCTACCTTAGTAATTTCCACTTGTATGGATCCTTAGATTTTCTTAAAAGAAAGTTCAGATCCAAAGTTAATGGTATGATTCAAGGGGCTTTTTAAACTTATCTGAATGAACAAGGAGAAAGCTACTGCAACCTCAGGTGAAAAGCTGAGGGGAATTACTAACTTTAGCCTGGGGTGATCAAGAATGATTATTGATACCACAAATCAATTCTGTTGGAAGGATTATTGGGAATGGCTTGTTCAAGTTGCATATAGTTGTCATAGTCAAAAGGCCATGTCTTGAAAATCTCTGCCCTGATTCTGTCTGTCTGTCTATCTACTCCATTCCTACAAACTGCAAGCAGTATACATATGCTACAATCAAGCAATTTAAAAAGACAAGTATAATTCAAAAAGAAATAACCCATCAAAACAAGAGCTTCAAGACCCAGGTTATTATCCTGCAAACCTTAATAGTGCATTTACTGCCTCCTGGGACCTTATGGACCAGAGACAAATTCCTTGTGTTCCATCCAGAAAGAAGTGCGCAAGACCGGGTTCCAACAACAAACTCTTTATTTAAACTCACTAAGCAATTGATAACAGAACAGTAGCCCAAGCCGCAGCAGCCCAAGCCCGCGGCTTGTGGCCAATGACACCACTTTAAGTGTTCCGACCATCTGGCGGGTTAATTGGATTGGTTCTCTAATGGCCAATCCGAGAACGGCCTTTTTGGCCAATCAGAATAGGGAACTTGG
>BHFT01005349.1:0-34390 GCA_004320025.1 Laticauda laticaudata
CGTTTTCGAACGGATGGCAAGGTTTTTTGTCCGTTTTACATCCTCTTTGCATCCGTTGGTTCACTGTGACATGGGCATTAGTGCTATAAGTGCTATTCCTTCAAATAACTTGAAGGTAACCTTTTTTTCTTCTCTTTTTCTCAAAGGAATGTGCTAATGCTGAAAACACAGCAATAAAGGAAAGAAAGTAAGTGGAGATCGTTTGCACTGGATTGTTCCATTTGGTATCTTAAACTTATTCACTTACCGAGCCTCTGTTCTTTTTATGGAATGTGTATACATTCTCTGGACAACAACAACAAAATCTTGGAACTTGTGGCTATTTCAGGAACACAGGCAGAAAGAAATTTCAAACCAATAAAAGGAATTAGAAATTAACACACAAAAAATGTTGCATTGTTACACAGAGCAAAATCAAAAGTTACACTAAGGCCACAGTCACTAATCTCTAGATATCTTTTGTTGTCTAAAACTATGTATTCTAAATTTCATACACACACGCACAGACACACAACTCTGAAGGCAGTGTCCTATAGAATAAGCAACTGTGATGAAAATGTCTCGCTGATATGAAACATTTGCCTAAACAAAGTTTCTGTTATGTCAGTAACAATATTAATGTTGTGGAATGAGTTACAATAAAAGAGAAAAGAAGGAAAACAATGTTCTTTTACTGATCAAGGAGAGANTCTACCAATGGAACAGCTTGCCTTCGGAAGTTGTGGAAGCTTCACTGGAGGCTTTCAAGAAGAGATTGGACTGCCATTTGTCAGAAATGGTATAGGGTCTCCTGCTTAGGCAGAAGGTTAGACTAGATGACTTACAAGATCCCTTCCAACTCTGTTAATCTGTATCATCTGTGATTCTTCCAGCAAAAGTGAGGAAAATCATATATCTAACATCTTAGAATTATATTGAGTTAGAAAGAGCAATGGCTTGATTTAGATTAAAGCAGTCTCCTATGTTATTTAACATTATAACTAAATGAAAACTCAAAAACACTGAAGTTAAATAGTAGAGGTAATTTGAATGCATAGCATTTTGAAAAATACATCTTCATAATGAGATGTTAAAATATTCTTTTCTGTTTATTACATATAAAGAGATTATCTGCTCTTTTGTATCTAATTACTTTGTAGACAGCATAATCTGAGGTGAAACAATCGGTTTATCTGTCAGCTGTTTAGCAGTCAGAGAATGATCTGACCATGATAACAGACAGATGTTAATATCCATTGGTCTCAGAATATATCACCTCCATTCTGACACAAAAGTGAGGTGTAACATTTGATCACCCACATGAGTCAGGACCATGATGATTTGGAATAAACCAATGGTTGCCATGGTATCTATGAATACATGATATAATTTCTGAATTTCTGATTCAGTGTCAGAAGAAAAGCCTGGCACTCATATTATCTGTAGTGTACTGCTTCTAGTCACATGAAAAGCCTCCAAAAAGAAGACAAAAGCTCCTTCCTCTTCTTTCCTTTGGGCTCCTGTTGGATGCCAAATCTAAAACCCAGATGAGGAATCCCCTCCCCTTTTGTCCTCATGGGTCTTGACTGGTGCAAGCCAGAATTAAATTCTCACCCAGGATTTGATAACAGGCAGACTTGCCATTAAGTAATAGGAGTCATAGCACAAGGAAACAAATTACTGATAAACTGCCTCTTTGAATGATAACAGTGAACTGAAAGCTCAGAGTATAATCTTGCCTTATTGGTCTCTGCACATCACTGTCTCAACCTACATTGTTTGTTCAAAACCAGGATCCTTGGTAGTAACAATTCCAATTATCTACCCCCATTCTTTTTCCATCTCCTAAGGGATTGCATTTACCAAAGCACAAGGCAACACATCTAGACACATACATTCCCAATAATCTAGCAACACAATCTATTCCGTTCATCCCCAAGTTGGAGAGTTTCAGTTGGATCCTTACCACTGCAATAATCTCTCTTCCATCCTTCTCGTCTGCACTTCACTTCTACTTTTGCTCTCTGCTTCAACATAGTAAACAGGATAGCACCCTTCACCACACTTGAGAACATCAAGAAGTATAGACAGTGTATTTCCAAGTAATGTAGCATGGATAGTTCTGCAATTCAATAGAACTATGTGTGCAGCCCAACGTGTACTGCCTCACTCTGTCTAATCATAGGATTGCCCTATCCTAGTCTGGTGCTGGAAGCTATCCGTGCTCTGCGTGCTCAGTAAGAAATTGATCATAGGAAGTGGAGAATAGTCTCTCTGGGGTCCATAAGCATTAAAATGATTACTTGGATTGTTGGCAAATGGGAGAAGATAGATTTTGCTGCTGTAGGATTTTGAGGCCCTTGTATAAATATTCCAACCCAATTGCTGGTGACACAAATTTGTAGGCCTGGGGGGGAGGAAGCTTTAATGCATATTAAGCTACTGAGCAGAAAACTATGACCAATCTGCTGCAAGTATCTAAAACTATGTCGTTAATTTATTTTTGTGTTAGTCAATGAACCCTTCTCACAGCATACACTGCATATTATAAGTCAACTATATTTATGAAGGCTGAAGTGGGACTCAAATGAATTAGCTACTTCCTAATTATTTGACAATTATTTGTCAATTTATAACAGAGGAATAGAAAAATAATTTACTCATCCAAAGCTTTATAATAAATAATACAGTCCTTTCACAAATTTTCTAGGATATGCATTTTGTAGATATGCTTTTAACCCAAAAGGTCATGGTGTTTAAACTGTACAATGTAATATCAAGATAACATAGTGATTCTCTTCTTTAAATTTCAGAATAATTAAGTGAATGTTATTAGAGCTGGTTGAACAGTTAGCCAGATGTTTAAATTGGATTTGTAAGTTTTAATCTATCTGTCAAATTCTTCCAAAATATTATTATAATCATTTTATTTTCCACTCCTTTAGGTTCATCCAGGATCCCATGTCAGAAAATGAGGTATTTGGTCAGTAATTCATTTTTTGTTCCATTTTAGATGTTGTGTGCTGGTGACATACCATTAAATAAGCATTCCAAACCCTTTGAAAAAGTGGATGCTAATTCAGAAGTTGATTGATTCAAAATTATATCACATTTAAGTTTTAATGACGTTATGCTTCCCAGAGAGACAAGCCTGTATCTTGGGGATGGAATGGGGACATCTTCGATTCATGGCTGTTGCTGAAAGAACAAGTAGGAGCTTTGGCCAGTTTAAATTTATACACCAGTTGTAGCCCTAAATGGAACAGGAGGTACTGAGTATAGTCATTCAAGCCTTTGGTAACCTGCAAATGAATGATTGCAATTTGTTCCACATAAGGCCACATAAGGCTGCTTTGAAAATCATCCAGAAAAAAACAAGTTAACTGTGAGTTACCAAATGCAATTAAGTTAGTAGTCACTACCAATAAAGCCTTTTGTGGATTGTGGGCTCATTTGGCAAGTTTCTGCTTGCCAAATCCAGAGAACAACTTGCCTCAGAAATTGTGGTTTTTAAGAAGACATTGAACAACCATTTGTATGAAATGGTATAGAGCCGTGATGGGAAACCTATGGCACGTGTGCCACAGATGGCACACAGAGCCATTTGTGATGGCACAAATGGCAAACTTACCTCACTGCACATGTGTGTGCCTCACAGCTGATTTTCGGCCAGTTTGAGACCTTTTTCGGCCTCCCAAAGGCTTGAGGAAGGCTTCTGCAGGCTTCAGCAAGCTTTGTAGGCCGAAATTTAGCCCCATTTCGTCACTTCTGATTTTTTCGCATTGAGCGCACATGCATAGGAGACGGGGGTATGCATTGCCTTCTGGGTGCTGGCACACGAGTGCGAACATGCAAGCATGCGCACAATTTTTGGCACAGGAGTCCAAAAAGGTGAGCCACCACAAGTATAGGGTTTCCTGCTTGAGCAGGAGGTTGAACTAGAAGACCTCCAAGATCCCTTCCAACTCTGTTATTTTGTTATTCAGAAGCAAATAATCTCTGCTGAAGATCTTATGTATTATTTATTTACTTTGTATAATGACTCTGAGTAGCTAAAAATGAAAACAAAATAAAAGCAGAGTAAAAACACAACCAACAATTAAAAACATAAATAACACAATGCAGCATAAAATAGTAGCTAAGAACAAATGCAACACTTCACAATTGTTATAAGCAAGTGGTAGATTTTCTCAAAATATTAGGGCCCCAAATGTAACAGCAAAGACAGGGTTTTTGATGTCTTGAGAAAAGGTAGCAAGTTTCATCTGGTGTGTGTGTGTGTGTGTGTGTGTGTGTGTGTGTGAGAGAGAGAGAGAGAGAGAGAGAGAGAGAGAGAGAGAGAGAGAGAGGGTGGAGGGGAGGGGGGAGATATGGTTGCAGGAAGAAAAAACCTTCATTATGGATCCTGGTACTCTCACTAGATATAATGGAACAGTTTAAACGCCATTGGAAAGTGACATTCCCATAAATAACCCAACCTTAAGACATGATGATCTTTGAAGGAACCAATAGCACCTTGAATTTTACGTGGAACTGTACTAGCAGCCACACAGCTTACAGTGCAGAGATGTCACATGTGCCAAGCAATCAGCACCCATTACTTATCATTTTGCACCAACTGAAACTTCTAAATACTCTTCAAAGGCAGCCCTCAAAAGCATATTGTACTAATCCAACTGGGAGTTGATTAAAGCCCATGTCATACTGAACCAACGGATGCAAAGAGGATGTAAAATAGACAAAAAACCTTGCCATCCATTCGAAAACGCGATGTACTCACTGCCTCCGTATTTGCTGTCCTCTCTTCCATCCAGCAATCCGTTTATGACTTTCATCTGCCTCCAAAAGTTTTGGCGCGCTAACTTTGCGCAAGTGAATCCTTGCCGTTCTGCCATCCGCTATCGTTAACTCATCCGTTATACATCGTTACGCTCCGCTATATCCAGCTATGGCATCCGCTATCGCATCCGCGAACTCCATCCCGCCCGAGACGCAGGAAGGAAGTCGAACGATGCAAACAAGAGGAGGCAGACACGGAAACAAAGCGTTTAAAAGGGAAAAAAAACAGTTCAGCAGAGGGACCTAATCTCAGGATATTAAGATGTTCTAGAGGATGCCTAGAGGATGGCTAGCAAGGACACCTTACTGCCTATAAAAAGGGAGCAACTCTGCTGCATCTCACTCAGACAGCAGCCCACGCTGTGCATGACCCTCTGCAGCCTTCATCTGCTCTTCCTCTCTCCACAGTACATTCCAGTCAATGTCCACCAGTGGAATGGTAACAAGTCCTTTCGGCAGCCACCATGCTTCTGCAACAGTGTTGAAGCCATCTGACAGCTTCTGTAACTCTATCGAGAGAAGAAGAAAGAGGCGCCAAAGAATCTGGAGTCGAAGAATGGGATTGTGCAGAAGAGCAGGAGGTACTGGACTGTACAACAAGCTGATGGTGGAGCTCCAGAACGAAGACACTTCGGACGTTCCCAGAACTTCATGAGGACTGCCTCCAAGCCATGTTGACTGAAGTTGTGGCAGTGCTGACACCCAGGTTGGACCAAGGCGCAACACCACTTCCGGCCCACTTGAACCTGGGGCCTCAATGGTGGCATCACTCTGCAGCCACCTGGCCTCAGGGACTCCTACAAAGCATGCATGTACGGCTGGAGGGTGCATCACAACACCATCAGGCATTGTGGTCAGAGAAGTGGTTGCAGGCCCATCATCGAAAGATACAAGGAGGAGTCTCCTCCAGTACCCCCGTCCACTGAAAAGCGAGAGAAAGTTGCAGAGCCAGTGTATCAGAAGTCGAAACTTTCCCACAGACACGTTGGAGCCATCGATGGCAAGCACGTGGGCTGCAAATCTCCAACCAAGTCGCGGGTCCACTTATTTCACACTACAAGGCTTTCTCAGCATCATCGCTTTCGCCATGGTCGATGCTTGACGACAATTCATGTACATTCATGCTTCAGGCACGGCTCATCTTCCAGATGCCCAGTATACAACGGCCAGTCACCTCAAGTGAGGTGCTGGAAGCCAACCTCATTTGGCGTCCCCAGATCAGAAACCCCTGCCACATACACATCAAGAATTGTGCCCTACTTTCTCGTGGGGGATGCCCTTCTCCCTCAGCACCACCTCATTGAAGCCCAACACTTCCAGACTCCTCACCCGTGAGAGATGGATTCTTCCAACTACAGGACTGCCAGGGCAAGGTGGTTGTGGGAGACGGCCTTTGTGCATCCTGGCCAACAGGTCCAGGTACTTCTCACCAACCATGCAGCATGCCCAGAGACCATGAGGAGGATCGTGGAAGCTTGCTGCATCCTGACAATTCCATGGCACCACTACCCAGTCTTGCAGAAACAGGCTCGTGGACCGTCACAGGCAATGGGGACATTGGAAGCCTGTGGGAATGGAGGCAAGGGTGAAACCTGATCACACTTCAGGATGTGCAAGGGCCACACAGAGCGCCACCTACATGAAGCGAAGAAGCAGCGCCAACCTTCCTGAAACACTGGTTTGCAACTCCAGCTTGGAGCGGCTGGTGTGGCAAGACGGATGGTAGATGCTTAATGGATGTTCCTTCAGCCTGTCTCATCACATGGATGAGATTGGGCCATGTATTGTTTTGGTTGGCCTACAGATGAACAGGCAGTGACCGTTTAATTAAAGAGTTGTGTTGTGTTGATCATGTGTTGGATTCAATGCTTACATTGTTATTGATAAAAAGGGGCCATAGGTGGGGCACCTGGGAGGGTATGACCATAACAGTCCCCACTATGCTCTGCACTGCGAGGTTTATCTATCCCACAGCTATACCCATCCCAAAGGAATCCCTGATCATTCCACAGGTATCCCTGCCCACCTCACTGCTATCTTAACCCATCCCACAAGCATTGCAAAGGCTTTAAGCCAATTCTAAAAGTTTCCACCAAGACTTTTATTAAAAAAAGAAATGAAGCAGTGTGTGAATCAAAGAATAAAACTTTACTGAACACCAAGCTGTAAAAAAAAAAATGACCAAGTCAACTGTCCAAAGAAAGTCCACAGGTAGCCAGGCTACCCGGGCTCTGCATCTTCTTGGTACTCGGAGGTGTGCCAGGTCTCAGGGGTGGAAGGGTCCAGGTGCTATGTGGTGGGTGGTGCTGGAGTGCCTGGGCCCGGGATGGACAACAGGAAATGGTTGTGTGAGGAAGATGTCGGATCAGCTGGCTCAGCCCCATGATGCTGAGAAGGTTCTTCCTCCCATGCCATGGGGGTGTCAGCCCCAGTTACTGACTGACAGACTGTACTGAGGCAGGTTGGCTGTGGGTGTGGAGGAAGGAGCAGTGTGTGGGGCTTCTGCTCTGCAGCTGGGTGCAGGACTGGCTGGGTGGCTATCATTGGCGTGGGTGGCATCGCTGTCATGCGGTGGGCATTCATTTTGATCGTGAGGTGCATCGGGTGGCATCAGTGGAACAGGTGGCAACAGGTGTCACCCGATGACTCTGTGGCCTGGACTTAGGAAGGGCTGCTGCCTGTGCTGCTAACCTCCTGGTAGCCATAGCCCTGGTAGGTGAGGGCCTGTGGAGCCTGTGGAATGGGAGGGACATCACCTTGGGGTGGAGGAGCGACCTCGTCTGTGGTGGGAGCAGGTTCCTTGGGTCTGGAAGGTTGTTGAAGCAGCTCGGTGATCGGTCCTTCACAGCTGGTACTGTGGATCTCACCATTTTCCTTTATGTCTGGTTGACATTCGGTGAGGATAAGGCTTGCGGTTGGAGGATTGAGAGTCAGTGTGGACCAGACTGAGAGAGGAGAATCTTGCTGTGTAGCGAATGGTTGTCCCTGATCTCCAGCAGGACAGTGGGCTCTGCCCTCTGCTGTCTGGCTCTCTGCCTTTCTCGGGAGAGCAGAGCTGGGGGTGTGGAGTGCGGGCTAGGACTGTGGTTGGACTCGATGTTCTCCTTTCTCCACCGCACCAGGGAGTCCTCTACGCACTCCACCATGCTTTACCACACCTGTCCGCGGGTTTCTCCGCCATGGCACGCTCCAAAGAAACCTGCCTGGAGACAGGGGACTGACTCTCGGCCGGAGAGGACTGGCTCTAGCAGGTTGCGGAGAGAGAGGGTAGTTGAGAGGCGCTGGGTTGGGGGATGGTGCTTCCTCGGTGGCGGACCTCACCCTCCAGGAAGCTTGCACCTGGCCATGACGTAGGTCTCTCTGTCTGTCAGCTTCACATTGGCCTAGGTCCAGATTTCTTGAGGTGCAGTTCCCATTACCAGTGTGCATATGTTTCACAGACGAGAGCACCTCCGAAGTGTAATCCATACGCTCTGCCCTCTCTCTCCAAGCAGCCTGCTTCCACCTTTCATGTCCCTGTACAGCCGGTGTTCCCTTCCGCCACAGATAGTCGTTCTCTCTCAGCCACTCCAGCACCTCATCCTCGTGCGCCTCCTCAATATAGTATTGCCTCCTCTCCCCATTGTCGCATACGCCTCTTCCTCTTTGGCTGGACCAGATGGGCCCTCATCAAGAGGGAGCTCAGGTAGTAGGGGGTGCTCCTCCACACAACACCAGCAGCAGCGACCAGCAGAATCATCAATCATCTCATCCTCACCAGACAGGATCATAATCAGCCATCATCATTCATATCAGCAGCAGCAGCAGGAAGATCAGCAGCAGCTGCAGCAGCCAGCCAGCAGCAGATCAGGCAGCAGCAGGACTAGCAGGACAGGATCAGCCAGCAGATGAGGTTAAGCACCAGCAGGGCAGCAAGTCCAGGAGCCCGAGGCAGGACCAGGATCACGAGCAGGACGAGCCCAAAGGGACGAAAGCACAAACAGGGGGAAACCCCCCCCCCCCCAAAAGGAGCAACCGAGCCAGGATGAGCAAGTTCCAGGAGCACGAGCAGCTTCAACAGAGTAGCACCAGCAGAAGCACCACCGCCAGGAGCAGCTTTCAGCAGAAGCCCCAGCAGAAGCAGAGTCAGGGGCAGGGTGTGGGAGGTTGGCCCTGTTCCTCTTGCCAGGGATGGCAAGCAGGCTGCTGAGGCTTTCGCTTCCTCCCCATGGTTGTGGGGTTGCTGGCTGGCAGGGAGGCTGGCAGGCAACCAAGGCTGGCAGAAGCTGGCACCAAGCGGCTGGCAGGGAAGCCAGACACGAGAGGTTGGAAGCCAGGCAACAAGGCTGGGCAGGAAGCCTGGCAGGTATGAGGTGGCAGGGAAGCCTGGAGGAAGCTTGAACAGGCTTAGGCTGGCAGGAAGGCTGGCAGGAAGCCTGGTGCAGAAGCCTGTTCAGGAAGGCAGGAGGCAGGCTGGAGCAAGGCTGCAGGGGCAGGCATGCAGGGCAGGGCAGGCAAGGAACTCGAATGAGTGTCCAGCAGCAGGTCTTTCTCAGAAATGCTGGCCACGTGCGAGCTGCTTTCCATTTTATACTCCGGGGGGGCTTCCAAATGCTTCCCCCCCGCATGCGCAATTAACGCTGGCATCCGTTCCGCTTCCGCTGTGCATCCGCTAGACTTCCGCTGTGCATCCGCTGTGCATTCCGCTTCATTCCGTTCGGCGTCCATTCTGCATCCGCGTATATCCGTTCCGTGTCCGCTTTGCTGAGGCCCCCGGAAGCCTCTTGAGGTTGCGGCCATCCGGCCCCATTGCTTCCATTCCCGCTGGGCTTCCATGGAGCATCCGTTTGCAATTCCGCCTGCGTCCTCCTCACGTCCGTGTTATCCGCTCCGGTTATGCAAATTTTTGCCCCGTTTTTAAGAGCGAGATAACAATGGATGGAACATTTTGCTCGTCCGCTGTGTCCTTTTTGCATCCGTTGGCCAGTGTGACATGGGCTTAAAGTGTGATTGACAATAAACAGGGATTCCTGGTTCAAGAATGAGTGCAATTGACACACAATATGAAGATGGCTCAAAGACCCTTTTCTTTGAGCAGGATCCACAAATTCAGCTGAGTCCCCAAATTGAGCATAGGATCTGCCTGAGACAATTCAACCTCATTCAGAACAAGAGATGGAAGGTCCTAAAGACTAAAGAGAGTCTTAAAACTCAAAGACACTTGGTCTTACAAGGGTTCCGTTGAAGCACGTTGTTCCCATAAAGAAATGTATATGCTGCAGTGATCGAAGCTATACCTCTATGGCATCACTCAGACAGTTTGGCATGGAGATATATAACTGGTTATCATCTGCATATTATTGATATCTTGTCCCAAACTGACAGATGACCTTACTCAGTTGCTTCATATTGATATTAAGCAGAAGAAAAAGCACTGAGTCCTGTGACACCTAAATAGCAGGGGCTGCAGGTTTGAGCTCTTATCTCCTATCAACACCTACTAGCCCTGGAGGAAGGAAGAGAAACAACACAATAAGTTTCACTCTCAACCCCTAAAGCCAGTCCAAAATCATATCATGATCAATGGTATTGAAAACTGCTGAGAAGTAAAATAGAGCAAGGATAAATACAGCACTCAATTCCCATCTCACCAGATGATATCCAGTAATATCTTAGACTGACCTGGGCCTGAATCATGATAGTCCAGATAATTTAGAACCTTTGAAACTACTGCACAACCACTTTCCTCTTAACCTTTCGTCCCCAGGAAAAATATGGATCTAACATCAAGGTAGCTGAGCTACATCTGTCAAAACCCTATCCATTTCATCACATCCAATTAGCAACAAACTCTACCCAGATAACTAAGCCAGATAACTAACCCTTCCACAGGACCTGTTACCAAGCCAGAGTCCAACGTAATGTGATTCTAATGAACTTTATCCATAAGATTCCTTGCAAATTCTTTGCTGCAATCCTATAGGTGAATCACTAAACCATGCACACCCACAAGGGTCTGAATTACCCTAAACTAGACTGTCAGGCAGAAAAATATTGACATTCAGTACCATTATCAGCATAACATATGCCTTAATAGCCATCATAATATGGTGGGAGGGAGATCAGCAGTAGTCATGTTGTTTCACACAACTTGTCCCAAAGGCTAAGGCAACCATTTTCTCATGGTTTTTTTTAAAGGCAATTGAAGACTGGATAGTTTGGAAGGTCTTTGAAAGATGAATATGCACTATGCTCAGTACCATAATGGTTGACTGTATTATTTTAATATTACTACTAATAGTAATAGATTATCATGATGGGGATCATGACATGATGATTCCCCGTTTTGTTATGTTTACATCATGTACATTGCCTGAAAGGGGGAACGATGGCTCAGTGGTTAAAGTCGCTGAGTTTGTCCAAGATCCGAGTGCTACATGACAAGGTGAGCTTCCATTATTGCACCAGCTTCTTGAAAGTGTGCAAATGCAAGTAGATAAATAGGTACCACCTCATTAGGAAGGTGCCAGTGTTCCATGTGCCTTGGTATGTATGTGTATAGTCATGTTGGCCAGATGGAAGTTTCTTTGGATAACCTGGTCTCCTTTAGCTAAGAAATGGAGATCAGCACCATCCCCTAGAATCAGACAATACAGGACACTTTTTAAACTAAGGTAACGAAATAACTGTCCATATATTTTTGCTTGTCAGCCCAAACAACAAACATTAGTTTTTCTGGAATTCTTGATGAAGGACATTTAAATTATGATGTTCAAAAATGTTTCATTTTTTGACAGCTTACTTTTACAAACTGATAATTTTCTATTCATTCCAAGCCATGTGGCTGAATTGTTCATAAATTCTAAAATACAGGTTTTTGCTGAACACACTTAGATAATCTATAGCAATCCATCATGAAAAGCATATTGAACGCTGGATTTTGCAGTTCAGCAGGATTTGCATTCTTTCAGATTCTCCTAAATAGGTGACAGTGAGTGGATAGTGTTCACTCTAATTGTCCTTTCTAATACTATAATTATAAATTTTTGTGCACAAAACTGGCATATTTCATGACAGCATTGTGGTAAAAACTATAAATATAGTTATCATATCACTCAAACATTTGGTTCCTTTATACTGCAACTAATTTGCCTGCTGGATAAACATCAGCTTCCTTTTTTGCTAGGGAAGAATGTCATAGATATTGGAACTGTCCTAGCATAACCTAATTATGGGAAAGAACTCTCTGAAAAGCTACTGGGTCATGTTGAGCTATCATTCTGCATTCACTACAAAGTTTTCCTCTTATTTGCAAATTTGCAGAATTATTCATAACTAAGTTGCATCTGAATGGCATCAAAATGTTATGAAGTTTCCATTCTCAAAAGGCAAATGTATGTAAAGGAACAGGTTACACTCAGTTAATTTACTTGTGGGAAAGTTTAGAGTTGTACATATTAATGTAATACCTTACAATTTGGGTTTTAATTCCCCATTTTATGGGGTGGGTGGGGGGAAATAAATATATTGCATGACATCTATATATTTAATGACCAAAAAAACCACAATTCATGGAAAAAAAGTCATGAATGTGACCAAATATGAGTATGAATATAGATTAAAGTCTAAATAATGGCTGTAAAGGTAGTGAAGTGGTAATAATCTTCTGTACTCCTTGGGTTTGCAGCATGATATGAAGTGGTCTTATTAAACCCCCTTTTCCTTTGTTTCTCTATTTTTCTTGTCCCTTTTTCCAAATTCAACTAATATAAGAATTAATGCCTGAACTCATTGGATGCTAGAATCTGATCAATAAAATCTTATAAACTCTAATATGGTTTATTCATAACAGATATAAAATATTTCCATCATAACACAGTTCTATCTTATCCATGATTATAATAGCTGATAAAAAGTCTGACCTGCCAAGCACTCCAAAAGAACTCTGAAGGAAGCAGATTGTGTGGGCTTCAGGGTTGGTTATAATAATGAGATGGTTTTAATTACATTTGTAGGTGACCTCTTGTGGGATCATTTCATTCTGGAATTCTTTGATCTCTCAAAGGCAACCAATTATGGTATCAGTATGGCCTTTCTCTGACGCCAATTCTGCTTGGCATTGATAATGGAAGAAAGATTACAGAAAAGATCACAGCTTTTGAGGGGATGCAGGCCTCAAACTCTTTCCCTGCCCTATTTAACTTCTACATGAAACCACGAGGTAGGATCATTTGTCAGCAGAAGATCACATATCATGTGATATCTGATGATATCTCTGGGCCCCAAGCATCCAAATGATGTTCCTCAGGTGCTATCCCAGTGTCTGGAAGCTGTGCAGATCTGAAAGAAGTTTCAGCTTAACCCTAATAAGACTGAGTAACTTTGGGTTTTATGACCATTTGTATCCAGTAAACTTCTGTTACTAATTCTGGGTTTGGTGACATTCCCCAGCAGAATTGGTATACCATCTAGAAATCCTTCCGGACTTACAGCTCCTGCTTAGAATAGAATAGAATAGAATGGAAGGGAAGGGAAGGGAAGGGAAGGGAAGGGAAAGGAAAGGAAGGGAAGGGAAGAGAAGAGAAGAGAAGAGAAGAGAAGAGAAGAGAAGAGAAGAGAAGAGAAGAGAAGAGAAGANGGACCTTGGAGATCTTCTAGTCCAACCCCCTGCCTAGGCAGGAAACCCTGCACCACTTCAGACAAATGGTTATTCAACATCTTTTTAAAAACTTCCAGTGTTGGGGCATTCACAACTTCTGGAGGCAAGTTGTTCCACTGATTAATTGTTCTAACTGTCAGGAAATATCTCTTTAGTTCTAAATTGCTTCTCTCCTTGATTTGTTTCCACCCATTGCTTCTTGTCCTGCCCTCAGGTGCTTTGGAGAATAGCTTGATTCCCTCTTCTTTGTGGCAGTCCCTGATATTTTGAAACATTGGAATTGCTTGAGGAGCAATTGACAGCTATGGCGAGAAAAGTCTCTACATAAATATATCTTATACACCAATTGTATCTCTTCCTAGATCAGGAGACACTGCTTATTATCATTCATACCCTAGTCACCTCTGATTGAGCTATTGCAAAACAGAACATTCAAAAACTTCAAATGATTCAGAATGCAGTGGCATGTGCAATATTGTGTACTCCGTGGTACATTGATGTAAACACCACTGTTACATGAGCTGCACTGGTGCAATTCAAAGTGAGATTGATGAGATAACTGTAGTAACAGACCTATTATTTTTGCTAACCATAAAACATGTTAAGATAGGTTTGACAATTGAGGGCTATGGGTGCAACTCTGCCTCCTAATCTTTGGATGACTGCAGAAGACTGTGACAATGTTAGAAAAGGGGGGGAGGATTTCAATAGTTGAAAAAAGAATGTGAGGTGTTGCATGTGAGATGTCACACAAGGCAAAATACTTTCATTCCCATTTTGCAAAATCTCCACAAATGAAAAGAATGATCCAAATCATGATTCTGACTTTCTGTCCAGAATAATATGCATGAAAGCAGCTTGTAAGGGTTTTTGAAGAGTTAAAAAAAAAAAAGAGAGAACGGAAGCAGTTTGTCCTAGTGGCTAGGTCTCAATTTCCTTTCTCCATCCTTAATTCTGAAATAATATGTTTAAGTCTGGGTGTGTTGTCATGAAATTTCAGTACAAAGATTTTTTGTGGAGGCAAAAATGCTGGGAGTCCCATTGAGGACATGGATTGTACAGCTTTGCAGGATTTAGATCAGGATTTAGATCACTGCTTAGTAAAGGCATTATTTTAAAAAAAAAAATCTGGATTACTTAAACCCCAACAGATAATAAACCAAGAATCTTGCTTTAAAATATTATTAAAATCACACAGATGACAATCTCCAGAAATAGACTGAAGTATTTCTCATATTAAGAGTTTATTGTACTCAAGGAATGTACACTACTGAACAGAAAAAAATTAAAGGCCAAGGATAAAAGGAAATAAAATTAAATATAGTTTACCTCAATACCATTTACTATACCTTTGTATTTCTTTTTCTTTAATTTCATTAATTTATGATTGTTATATTTACTCCCCTTGTATTCCAAGTCACAATTTTTCCTATACTATACTCATGATTTTAGTCAATTGCCACTTTCATATTTTTTTAGTAAGAAGAAGGTGCAGATTAACTTACCAACTCATAGCAACACAACCTGCAGCATTTGCTACTAATGCTAAAGCACAATTCCAGTCAGTTTGGATGCATTTTGGCCTGTAAAGACAAGTTTAACCAAAGCATTTGGCTAATCTATGCAGTTTTCAAATCCAAAACTACCTTACAAGTGAACGTTCTATTGCCCCATCTCACCCACAAATCAGGTAGATGCAATAGATACACTTAAAATATATTATCATCACAGCATTTTAAGTGTAGACAAACCAAAATAAAATGAAGCTATGCTTGCAAAAATTGATCATATGAACATAATAATTCAAGAAGAAGAAAGAAAATAAGACTAAAGCCACTTAATAAAATCTTTCTATTATCTTTTGTTTATTGTTTGTTTTTCTTTGTTAACAGTTTTATAAAATGAATATTTTAATAGAAAATATCAAATATTTAATAGATAAGAATATATTTCTTCACAATAACCCGTTGTAAATTTCATCCCTCATGGACAGAAAAAAATGAAGATTTTCTTATGGGCTAAAAGTCTTATCTGCTACAAGAACCAAAGAAAGAAGAAATGGCATGCCATTTAAGTCCTTTGTCTTAATTAGGTTATATCCTTAAGATTTTTTTCTGTCTTTGAGAAAGTTGGGACTTTCTGCAATGTATTAATTTTCTGCAATGCGGAACAATACTGTATTTAATAATGGGGTTGTGTGACTGATGTGCAATCAAAGTTTGGATGTGAAATGAAACTCACAAATGTACAGCCTTTTTTAAATTACCTGATCCAATTTTAAAAGAATACTTTCCTGGTTATATGCCTTGCAGTATCAACAACAGGAAGATGTGATGAAAATGCAATTAGGGTGTTGGATCTGCCTATTGCTATGAGTTGCTTTAAACTGCTGTAGCCATGCCCTCTTTCTGTAATTCTTCAATATTGTTTCCTAGGGCCATTCTATGTTTGGCAGTAGAATTGGATGGTTCTTCCAAATAAGCTCTTCACTAGTTTACTTCATTAAATTAGCCCAACTTTTTTTTTTGTTTGTTTGTAAGCTGGGGGGAAAAATGTCACTGCTTTTAGGAATCCTTTTGTGTAAAGTAAGGCTTTATGGGTTACCATGAATGGAAGGTTGCTGTACAGATGTAATTTCTGAAGCAACCTTTTCTTAATTATTTTGAAAAGCTACAGACCACTAGCCACAGATCAAGATACTGGCAGGTTTCTTGATTATATTGGGTATATATGTTGGTTTTTATTAAGATTGTAAATAAACTTAGAAATGAGTTTTTGGACAAAACAGTCATCTGTCTGCAGGCAACAAAGTAAGGAGACAGGACAACAAATAAGGTAGAAAGCATTAGAATCAACCGCCTCATCACATTTGACTACTATGCTGCTGCTGCCTTCCTAGCTGGAATCACAGGCTGTAAGGCAACATGCCAAGTGTAATTTGGAAGATGATCAGACTGGAAGTGGACATCAATTGAAGCAGGAAAGCAAATGGATTAGGTTGGGACAGCATTGGCTTGTGGGTGGTGATTGCCAAGGTGTGGCAAGCATTAATCTTATTTAGTGAGATCCTTTCTTTTTATATGGATTTATTGCACGGAGCCTTTTAAAATACTCATATAAACCATGGTAGCATTAAATCAGTGTGCTGGAATTTTAATTTGGCAAGTTTGGAGTTGATATATATGTGTCCAAAATGTTTTTCAACACTTATAAACATATGCTATGTCTCTAGACACTCTACACTAATTAATCCATTGGTATGAGAAATTAAAGAACCCTGACCCTAGGGTCTCTGTATAATAATAAAGAAGTAATTAACAATTCATCAGTTTCAGAACATTAAGGAACAAAGTGGCACAAAACAAACAGGTATTGTTACTGATGACACGATTATTAATAATTCAGAAATCTGTGGAGTATGAGGAAAAGATACTGGGGGTTCCTTTCCTTACCATTTTTCTTCCTGACCTATGTGGTGAATTATTATTTAGATGTTTATAAGAAGTAACAAAAATATAACAAGAGAAATCTGACATTGCCTGTTGTAGATTTGGAAGGTATCTGGACATATCCTCAATAGGTTTTAATCTGCTATAGGCCTACTGTAACTTTACATTATTGTCATCACTAATTAATGGAAAAGTGAAATATAAGTAAAACTAATTAATACTGTTCAAATGATTTCTGCAAAATTATACAACTTCAAATAACAGCTTTATATTATGATGATTATGGCACAGCAAAATATTTAATGATTGGCTTAATTCATTGTAATAGCCTTTCTCAGTGACAATTTCCTAAAATTGAAATAATTCCTTGTTTCCCAATAAGGAAAAAAAATAGCAGAATATTTCACAAATATCTTAATAGACCAAGAAGAACATATTTCCAGAGAAATGGGAAATTGCCACACATCTTTTAAGAAACATTAATTTATTATTCTGAAAGTGCTGTTTCAAAGAAAATTTTAAACATTGCTTTGATATGTAAAAGTGGAATATATACGAATGTATATGATTTAGGGGCTAAGGTTACTACTGGATAGCATACAGTGAATTCAAATCTGTTGACAAATGGCTTCTGTTCATATGCAATATTCTTGAGAGATATTAATATGAAAGGACTGCTTTTATTTGGAGCTAATTAATGGTAGTTCTTTTATTACAAGAATATTTAAGTGGTACATAAGTTATTTTTTCTCCAAATGAGTGAGGCATATAAACTAGAGCAAATAATAATACACTGTATTCGGTATTATTGGAGTAAGGAAGTGGGTATAAGTAAATAAATAAGTGGATAGCAAGATGGTGGCATATAAATTTAATTGATAAATAAATACAAATAAGCTATCCCTTTTTCTGGAAATTTCGTAACTAACTAAATAAAATTGTTAAGTAATATATATGGGGACTTCAGGTATAAACTCCAGCCTTAGTTTTTTGTAATTTTGTTTTGAATTTCCATAATTCTTGCCTTGAATCCTGGATGGATCAACAAATTTTCCTTTGTTTTCTTTTCCTTTGCCTCTATTGTTACATGATGGCTGTTTCTAAAAGGAATATTCTTCATCCATTGGTATAATTTTGAGTTAAAATGCAAGCCCAATATCTGGACTACAAAATTCCACATGACCAAGTATTTAGCAGCAAAATATATAGGATATTATTTTAGTCTATTTGTCATTTCTATTTTTTCAGTTGGATTCAGTAGGTTTTAATTTTATTGATCGTATTTGTGTAGCTGCCCATCTCACATAGTGATTCTCGGAAGCACACAGAATAAAGCAAAATGCATATAAGCAAAATATACAGAAAACCAATGAAATCACAATTTAAATTATAAACAAAAACAAGGTAAAAAAAATTAAAATGATGGCCATTATACAATGAGTGCATCAGTTAACAATCATCTAACCATCCAACAGGCTTCATTCTACCATGGGATTACCAAGCTCATTGACAAAATCGTGTTTTGAAGCCCTTGCAGAAGGCCATAGCATTGGGACTAACCTTAGGAGGAATGATGTTGGACAGGGTGAGGGCTATGGCAGAAAATAATTTCCTCTTAGAACTCACCAGACAAAACTTCCTGTGACAGGATTCACAATATGCATCTCCTACCAGATCTGATGGGACAGGTAGAGGTCAGTGGGGAGAGGCTGCCCCTTAACCTGTTTCCATGCCATGTGGGACTTTAAAGGTCATAATCAGCACCTTAAATAACCATGAAACAGAAGTTTAGTACATGCCATTCTTGAAGCATGTGATGTTTTGGAAGCACACATTAATTATCTGTGCCACTGTATTTTGCACCAGCTAAAGCTTCCAGGTACTTTTCATGTGATCCCATGTAGCATACATTACAGTAGTCCATCTGGGAGGTGATTAGGACCTGAGTGATTGGAAGTAGAGCTACCAATTTATGAATGCCTTTAGTGGTCATTTCACAGCAGAACTTGCTGTGACATTTGGAAAATTATATTAATCCACATAGAAATAAAATTCATGGGACTCCATATGTTTTCTACAAAGGTGTTTTTAGATTGCCTTTTTGCAATTAGTTTCAGGCAGTCCTGGGTTTAGTGCAGTAGTGAGCAAGCTGGATTAATTATATGTAGGAAATCTTTCTTTAAAATCTTGGAAGAAAAAAAATCACTTAAATATGAATTGATTACTTTAGGTTACAGATTCGGATGAAAATCAAGCTGAAACAATGGGAACCTTGAAACGGTTGCAGAAGTTAGTTCGAAATAAAAAGGACAGTGTACACAGTTTAGATGACATCAAGCATATATTATCATCCAGTGAGTAAAATGATTTAATTTCAATCTATGTGAAATTAAATGTATTCATAAAATTCATTTCAATATTCAAATTTAGAATATTGCTTCCAACCTATGGACACAGCTCAAATAAAACATTAAGCAACCAATAAGATTTATACATTTTAAAAAAAAGAAGAATAAAGAAAATGCATCCAACTCCTCTTATTTCTTCTTTTATTTTAAACATAAAATTTAAAAAACTATCAACAACAAAATGCAAGCATTTTCATCACAGATTTACAAACTAAGTATTCTATGCAAGTAAATTACTGTTTAGGAATAAATAAACATTATTTATTTTACAGTATTTATAGGTTGATCCAGTCAAAAGTGATTCTGAGCTGTATACCCTCTCGATAACTCTGATTAAAATACCGAATTTAATCAGCAAATCAAAATCATAGCATCAGAACATAAGATTTTGGGAGTAATTGAAATCAATCATCAACTACCAATTAAAACTTTAAAACATTGTGTTGAGTAGCACCAAGTAAACTCAAAATATTGTATATGCAGACAATACATTTTTCAACAGAACAATAAGTGTGAGTAATTGTAGAAAAATTCTGCACTGATATTTTCAGTTTAGTTTTGTGGAAGTGACATATCTTTTCACTTTCATGATCATCAGTCATCCATGTAAAGATTTTTATGTAATAGATATGCAAGCTGAAATAATTTAGTTAGTTTTCTGGTTGAACCCTTTCAACATTGTTTGTATCTAGTAATGATTTAATAATACTTTACTGTTTAACATGGTACAATGATATTTTAAAATATATAATTGATATTTATATTTTTATCCAAGTTTTTGTATATTACCTTGATAACATCTGAGAATAGACAAGATATAACTATTATTAATCAATTAATGATAATGTCTGAAATTACCAGGTTTTTATTGTTTTATTCTTTATATGTTTTTTTAGTTTATTACTTTTAAAATGTATCTGTTCTTGCAGAAGACAAGAATATTAAATAAATTAGCTAAGTATGTGAAAATAAATAAATAAACCAAGCATTATTTCAATTTTTTTTAAAAAATATTCTTTTCAAGATATATCACCACAAGATCCTGGATTTTCTGAGGGTGAAGATGAAACTTCAATTTCATGTATGAAATTAACAAAATACCAGGATAAAAAAATATTGAAAGAGAGCACAAGATTAAAGGTAGAAATTGAGCCTAAAGCAGATCTTCTCTCAGCATTGCTGGATACAACTTACATTTCTGGAATTAACAACCTAGGAAATAATGATACTTGTTCTGAAATGGAATTTCAGCTCTGGAGTGACTGGAAACCTTTCTCAGATACTCAGCTGGCTCCCTATGATTTCTTCACCACAAGGAGAGAAGAGTGGGGGAAATGTACTTGTTGTTCATATCAGCCACAACTCACAAGCTCTGTCACAGATATAGATCTCCCAAATTCATGGGTAAGTTTTCTTACAAACATGTAGATCATTTACTTTGTAATTGTTTATTATCATGCTTGTCCCTTAAATTAGAGAAATATTAGCATATATACATACATGCATACATACATACACATATATGTTTTCTTAAGTTTTTGCTGGTATTTAAATGTATGGTATTCAGTTTGTTCGGGTATTTTTCCATGTCATCATAGATGTGCTTTTAAAGTTGTAGCAATGTTTTAGCAGAATCTCATCTGCCATCATCAGGCTTCTGTATAGTGTTGTCTGTGAGTCATACTTTCACAGCTGTTTCTGTTTTAAATTTGGGGCTAGCCTACTGCTGTGCCAGAATGGTTTTTTCTTCATTCTGATTGGTTGGGATCTTTGTCTGTGTTTATTGGTCTTGGAGTTTGCTGTATTCTGCTTTGATTAGTGTTTCTAATATCTTCTGTCTGTTTTGTAGCATTTTTTTTTGTCTTGACTGGCTGGCAACATTGTGTTTCCTGTATTGGAGGCTTTTAGTGCGGCTTGGCTCCAACTAAATGGACAGCCATCATTTATTAGGAAGCTAGGTTTCATCTGGGTGCCTGGTTGGGGTGTTGTTTGAACTGGAGGTATCAGGGGGAGTCTGTTTGTGCCCAGGTGTTTGTCTGGCTTGTTGGTGTGGAGATTTTTTTGTTTGAGAGTGCAGGCTTCCAGATAATTGACAGTTCTAGTGGAGTCATCTCTTCTATTCATGCTTTCAGGTCTTTTTTCAATCTCTATGGCTTCTCTGATAATTCTGTAGCTGGGGTTTCTGTAGTGGCTAGGGTTTTAGTGCCATTGAAGTTTGATGTTATGACCTGTAGCTTTTATTGTGTTGGACTAGTGAGGAAGTGTGTTCCAGCTTTTTTACTGCATTTTTTTGTGTTCATCTAGGTGGATACTTATTTTTCTATTGGTCTGTCCAATGTATGTGGCCGGGCATGATGCACAGGGAACTTCATATAATGCTTGGTTTTCCAGGTCAATTTTATCTTTGGGGTTTCTTAGGATGGCTGCTATTTTTCTGTCAACATATAATGTTGCAATGTGAATACAATTAATAACAGGATTATCGTTAAAATCTTTAGGCTTAGAAAATTGTTTGATATGCTTCCCGTACATCACTAGGAACATTATCCCAATTTCCTGCACTCTATGCTACTTGTATATAAAACCTGTTAGGACTTGCACTTAAATAGAAATGTCTATGGAGATTATCTGTCATCCAGGTCATGGTTATCCCAAAAGTGCTTTTTCAAGAGACAATTGGACTTTCTGATTCTTCTTTGAATATGCTTCACTTCTCATCCAAAAAGCTACTTCAGCTCCATTCCCCAACATCCAGTCAGAGCTGAAGAAGCATCTTGGATGAGAAGTGAAATGTCTTCAAAGAAAAACCAGAAAGTCCAATTGCCTCTTGAAAAAGCACCTTTGGACACTTAAATAGAAAGCTCAAAATAAGCACCTTTTCTTCCATTTTTCCCAGCAACATGGGATAGTTTTGAATTTGGATATTCAACATTTTAGCTTGAATATTTCAGTCACCATATTACATGAACATCAACCTGAGCAGACTTTTTAATATAACCATTCAAATGTTCATTATCAGATGGTATCCAGTGAAAACACTGGAGTTTTATCTGCCTTCAGCCTACATTGTAGCGCTAAAAATTCAAATGTCTTTCTTTCTCAAGCAATATTTGTCAGATAAATATATCAAGGCCAAGAGCATATTTTTGAATCAAAATAGATACCAAGAACCATCACTGCCACATCAAAGGAGTACCTATAGCTGGCTTTAGCAAGATAGAAGAAACAATTAAGAGAAGTAATAATGATAAATTGGGAGAGTGTATATATAAGTATTATCTCTCATTCCCCAGTTTCACTGTTATTTTTCCCTTGTTTACTTATATTGTAGATCAAGTAAAAATAGCGTGTTCTATTGTTCCTTCTATTTCCATCATGCAAACACATATCTGGGGATAATTCGTGCAGATTCTCAGTATGAAAAGAGAAGTTGTACTCGGCTAGTAAAGGAATAAGCTGATCACAAACAGGGAACTCACAATCATAGTTTATATTATAGAATATAAAACTGTATTAACTAAGCAGGTAAATTAAACATTTATTTTGAAAGAATGATTGCAAAGATTTCCACAATTTACTCCCAGCCTTAAAAATAATATGCTGTTGATGTGTCCTAAGCAGAGGTAGTATTCAGCAGGTTCTGACCAGTTCTGGAGAACCAGTAGCGGAAATTTTGAGTAGTTCGGAGAACTAGCAAATGCCACCTCTGGCTAGAGAGTTTACAGCAAACTTCTCCTGCCATGCCACTAAGCCATGCCCACCAAGCCACGCCCACTGGTAGTAAAAAAATTTGAATCCCACCCTGAAGGTTGGTTTTTTGTTTGGTTTTAAGTCTAGCAACAGAATATTCACAATATTAAAATAATTTCAAATTTAAACCATTATTAGACAATTACATCTTTTTCCTAGTTATTTTGGCTTAATATATAGTCAGAAATTAATTGCATTGTTCAATCAGGAGGTAAACAAACAGTAAAAATTGTCAGTGAACTGGTACCTAAAGGAACCTGTGGCTTTTCTTATCGTCATTAGTGAGATAGGAGGCAATGAAATGTAATAAATAAATAAAAGTAGCAATATTTTAATGATTAAAATAACCTTTTGAAAGTAATACAAGCCTATGAATTATTTATATATTTATATTAAATTTGTATGCTGCCTGGTTCCCAATAACTGTGGAAGGCTCAGAACAATCAAAATGAAGCAATAGCAATAAAGCCAATAACAAAGACAGAAAAAATGATAAAACATGGTAAGAATGATGGACTGCATATAAATAAACCATAGTGTTTCACTCAACCCACCAAAGCCTAGGTGATGAGTCAGATCTTCATGGCCCTTCTAAGCAACAGTAGAGTGGATTTTGCAACAGTAGGGTGGACCTGGATTTTGGAGAACTCTAATTCCAAAGGCATTTGTTAATTTCATTTAGTTGTAAACAATATTTTGATATTCCATCATACTTTTTTTGGTGTTCATAGAACAGATCTGATAGACAGGATCAGAATTTTGTTGAGAGCTAGTTATGAGAAATATTCCTTTATCTGATGTTAAAATGTGTTAACTTTATTCCATGATAATCTTATTTCTGGCAGCACTGGATTTCTTATGGGGCAGAAGTATTAGTTACAGAATATTTGAGACAGCTGTAGAGGAAGGCAGAAGGAAGAACAAACAAACTTGTTTCATTACCACTAAAATATAATACTCTCATATGATTATATATACAGTATATATATGCATGCCATTGTGAGAGAGATATCAACTGAAACTTAGTTTATCACAATGAAGTATTAATGTTATGACAATTGAGTACTATAATATTCTGATATTAAAAAAAACAAATTCAGTTTGAACTGTTTACTATAGAAAATGGCTCCAGAAAAAAGGAAAAGATTGCTAACAACAGATCCAGTTTTTCTATGAAGCAGAATATGTGTTTGTTCATCTCAGTTCTAGACTGAGATGGGTAATGTCACATTCATGGCTCTCATTTCTTGACTATAACAAATTTATCATGTCTTACCCTATTAGTGCTTTACATAATTCATTTGTAAAGTTGAAAATACTCCATTTTCTTTGCTACTCTAGGGAAAACTTTTGTTTTCAACTTTATGAGGTTTTTTATTATCTTATGTATAATTATAAGTCATATGAACCATTTAATGTATTTTTAAAAGTCAGTAATAGAAAAAATCAGATTATGTTTATGAAATGATAAATCCATTGTAGATATACAATGTATTTTGCTAAGACTTATTAAATGACAGTGCTCTGATTTCCAAATGTGCCATCAAATTTAGAATTGTGGGCAAGGTCTTCTCCAATATCTAAGAAGGACAAGAAGCACCTCCTTCAGGACAAGACAGTCCTGAAAAAAAATGTTCAACCAGCATCCTTAGTCCAATATTGTAAAAACTGGTAAGAAGCATGACAGTTCCTGACATTGTTATTATCTTTTTTATTTCCAGTATATCTGGGCTGACATCTGTTTTGGTCTGGGGCCCAGAAACAGGGAGGTAAAGTACATTACAGTGGTGAGAGTACTGTGCTGACTCAACAAGCATTTTATTTTACAAACTTGTTTAACAGTAAAGCTAAAAAATCATGAGAATTGGTTCCTTAAGTTGTTGAGTGATAGAAAACACATTTGTATAATGTTGCAGGAGGTCTAGGATATGTTTAATTAAGCTTTCTTTTTTTAAAAAGTATTTAGCAAAGATCCTTTTTGAAAGAGGGATAAGTATGAACTATGGACGTGTTTATTTACTTCCATACAGTTTTCATCAGTCACTGACAATCTTGAAGCTGTGAAACACATCAACCAGGAGCTGCCAAATGTTACCAGCTGAACATTTTGGAGAATACACTTATTAATTTTTCATCATTTTTGTCATTTTTGCTTATTATAAGCAAAAGCCAATATGGGTTTGTCAAAAACAGATCATGCCAGACTGATCTTGCTGCATTATTTGAAAAAGTGACACAATTAGTATATAAGGGGAATGCTGTTGACATAATTTACTCAAATAATTCTCTGTCCTAATGACCAGGTGAGTAGGCATGGCTGGGTGGTCATGTGACTGTGTGGGCATGGCCACTCAACATCACTCATGTCAAGGGGTGCTTTGCCTCTCCTGGCCTCTCATGACCATGGGGATGCTGCAATAGTCATATGTGTGAAAAAAAGTCATAAGTCACTTTTTTCTGTGCCATTGTAACTTTGAATGGTCACTAAATGAACTGTTGTAAGTCAAGGATTACCTGTACAAAAATACAAAAAGCTTCTTTGCTTGCAAAAACTGCCCTAAATACCAATCATTAGATTAGAAATACCTGCAAGCTGGAGTTACAAATCAGGTAGGGTGACAGAGCACCTTGAGGAATTAAAATAGTTAAAATGCAAGAATAACTATCAGCAGCCAACTCTTGCTCATAAAGTGAAACCCTTTAGCAGAGAGGTCATTTAAGCTCTCCAGAAAGAGCACACCCAGGAGAAAAATCCTTAGATCCATTTGCACCACTAAAAGATACCAACTGTTCCATTTGCACCACTTAAAGATACCAGCTGTTCTCACTCACCTCACAAGATATCCTAAAGAAATCATCCAGATTTAAGGAAAGATCACATGCCCCCAGAAAGGCAGCAAAAAAATCAATGCCAAGCCTGCCTCCTGTCTCTTGGAAATACACCTGAAAAGGACAGTGTCAGGAACTACTAAAGCAGTTAAAAGAAGACCCCTCCCCAGATGAAAAAGAAACCACAAGGCAGGAAAAAATTCAAGCACAATACAAATAATTACATCACAACAGTTTAAATCCTTTTAAAACTAAAACACAAACCTTGTCTGACTTATTGCCAGAGCTCACACCCCAAGGCAAGCTCAAGTGTAAACACTTGAGATAAGTTTAACTACAGAAAAAAGCAATTAGTGTGAGAATGTAGCAAAAAGCAAACATAGTAGCCATTGCTTGTTAAACCAATTACCAGAACAAATAGTCATATGAACTAGCCAGATTTCTGAACCCTACTTCTTTTCAGGAACAGAGATTAACATTTTTCCTTCCAAACAAAGTTGAATAGGGGAAATTATCCCATCAATAATTTTCAATAATTTTCAATAATTTTCAATAATTTTCAATCATCAAGCACAGAATTTAAAATTCACCAAAAACCAGTTTTAGACCAAACTCAGAAATGGTATGTAAACTCATGTTTGAATGTCAATCTTTCTAGCTAGCCAAGAAGCCTTGTTGAATGTCACTCATCTTGGTTCCTTGTCATTTAAAAGCTCTGCTTCAATTATTTCTTCAAAGTGCTGATAGTTGCATCCCAGCTGAAAGAACTCAACAGGGGAGAATTTCCTCCCAAAAGCAGTGTAACAAGCTTAAAACAACCCTTCCCCTTTAAGAAAGTCAAGCTCCAGCAAAGAAAAAAAAAACCCCAGAGCTCAGGCGACAGTAAGTAGAAGTATAAGGATTTACTGAAAGGCAGTTTCGATAATAAGGACAATAAAGATTAGGCTAGAAGCAACATGAAATTTGCAGATAACACCAAGCGAGCAGGAATAGCCAACACTACAGAAGATAGGCTTAAGATTCAGTAGGATCTTGACAGACTTGAACATTGGGTGCTATCTAACAAAATGAAATTTCATGGTTAAAAAAAATTAAGATTCTATATTTACGCAAGAAAAACAAAATGCACAGGCACAGTATATGTGGTACCTTGCTCAATAGTAATAACTGTGAGAGAGATCTTGGAGTCCTAGTGGACAATCATTTAAACATGAGCCAGTAGTGTTGCAGCTGCCAAAAAAGCCAACACAGTTCTAGGCTGCATAAACAGAGGGATAGAATCAAGATCATGTAAAGTGTTAATACCACTTTACAATGTCTTGGCAAGGCCACTCTTGGAATACTGCATCCAGTTTTGGTCACCACGATGTAAAAAAGATGTCAAGATCTACAAGAGTGCAGAGAAGAGCTCAAAGATGATCAAGGGACTGGGGGCTAAAACATACAAAGAATGGTAGCCGGAATTGGGAATGTCTAGTTTGATGAAAAGGACTGGGGTGACATGATAGCAGTGTTCCAATATCTCAGGGGCTGCCACAAAGAGGGAGTCAAGTTATTCTCCGAAGCACCTGAGGGTAAGACAAAAGCAATGGATGGAAACTAATCAAGGAGAGAAGCAACCTAGAACTAAGGAGATATTTCCTGACAGTTAATCAGTGAACAACTTGTCTCCAGAAGTTGGGAATGCTCCAACACTGGAAGATTGGACAACCATTTGTCTGAAATGGTATCGGGTTTCCTACCTGAGCAGTGGGTTAGACTAGAAGACCTTCAACGTCCCTTCCAACTCTGTTATTCTATTCTATGATTCCTAAAAAAAACCCATGCCAATTGCCAGTGTATGATGCAAATAATTGTGGCATGTGGATAATTGAAAGCAATCCTGGCATCCAAAATACATTAAAATTTTAACTTGTCATGGGCTCAAAGGTAATAAGGAATCAATGCTAGAGAGCCAGGAGAAGGAGGAGGAATATGAAAGGGCAAAGACTGGTGTTGGGACACCTTTTCAGGAATCTAAAGACGACATATGTTTGATTTTTTTTTTAAATTAACACTGCTGTTAAGCAATTCTAGGTTATTTATTTATACTAGCCATAGATATTTAAAAACTACTGCAGTCACATTTGGAGGTAGCTTTTGAAGCTTATGATACGTTTGTCACATATGAATAGCCAAAAACCTCTAGTGGCAGTTGTCTCTTAATCTAACTTTCAGTGCATCTACTTTAGTCAACTACAGAAAGTAGAAGGAAATTGTTTCAATTTGAGTACGTACACTGAACTAAAAGTTTTATTTTTCTAACATCAGTCATTGTGTTTACCATTTGTATGTGATAGTATTCAGGGAAAAAAATCCATGTAGCCTTATCAGAGGTGTTGATGCTATTTTCATTACAGAAGGCGTAAGGATTAAAAAATAAATAAAGCAGACAATTTTATACATATGCTATATGCATATGAATAGGATAAAGAATAAAAAACCAATCTATGTATGTAGCTGACATTCTCTGAATAAATCCATAATATTACTTAAACTTTCAATTCTCCCACTCAATCTTTCAATCAATATTTTACATTCCTTTCTTCTTTAAAAAAACAATTTGAAAATTAAAAATATAGTTTCTGATCTGTCAGAAGCAAATTATTTTCTAAATTATTAGAATTCATTCAGAATTCCTGTTTAAGCAAATTGTACTTGTGTTTTTGTCAGTATTAATAATTTAACTCTGGAATTTTCTACAACTAGTGCAGAGGTTAATCTTTCAAGGACAAAGAGATAATCAGGTTAGCCTTCAAACTGCTATAATTTTTCTGATGCATGAAGAAATAGAATAGATATGGATGGGTACTATATCTCCTGAAATGGCCTCTTTCTTTCTATTTAACAATAAATAATCTGGTGGAAGGAGCTCATCTATAAGTCTACATACAAATGTCATTTTTGTTAATCATACAGATATTAATGGTGCACACAAAAAAGTAATCTTTGAATGATCAGAGATTCTTTCCTGTTTAAATACTGGAACATGGAATGTACATTTAGATTTGGAGTTCTTAATGTCTTTAAACTCAGAATGTGTATTTTCAAATTGTACAATAAATGTGTACAAGTTAGATAGTTTTGTCTTTGAATTTATTCTGATTATTTTGTTGTTAGGTTTCTACACAGGTATTTCGGCTGACTATTCTTGTGTGTGAGAATGAGTTATTTTGTCTTTTCTAAGAATTTCATTTGTGACTTATTTCAAAAATACAGGATATATTTTTACCTCTGATTTAAATACAAGTGAAACCATTTAAAATCTTAGGAAAAGTTTGGTTAAAGAATGAAGCCTGAATACACATTTCTGCTCATCCTAACTAATAATTATCATTGGTTTATAAATTTTGGGTAATAATTTCTGTCTAGTTGTACATATAACCTGTTTTAAGATTATGCAGAGATGTTAATAATTATGTGACAGAGTTTTGTATAGATTTTCAGATCTGTATAGGGAGAAAATGAGGTGGGAAAATTGTCTTTGATTTGACAATTGATTTAAGGTTGTTTTTTTTGATGTAGATAAATCTATATACACTCAAAGTTTTCTGCATAAATTCTAAGTTTAAGTAATTAATTGTACTTAAAAAATACATTTTATTTATTTACTAAATTTATGTCATTTATCTCCCCAATAAGGTGATTCTACAGCTATCCCAACAGTGAAGTTCAACTACACATTTTTTTTTAAAAAATATCTGAAGTCAGTATAGCCTGAAAATATATATTATAAATATATATTCATTGATCAGTGAATTTTATGGGTGGAGACAAGAGCAGTTCTTATTAGTGGGGCACTACAAATAAATAATAGTAAAAGTTGACTGAAATGTAGAAGAAGGTATTCCAAAATAAGTTTAACATTTTTTTGATTATTTTTCATGGTTTGAAAAATATTTGCTTATGAATAAACTCCTCTCAGACAAAAATGAATAATTTTAGCTTTTTGCATGGTTTAATACATTTGCGCATAGTTACAAATTTCTGTGCAGGACTTCAGTATGAAGATTTAAATAAATATAAGGGAAAAAACCTTTTCATTCTGAATACTCCATCATCCTATCTTTCACCATGGCAAATTAAGGAAGTCAAATACATTGTTTATTTATTCAAGTACATTATTTATTTATTTATTTACATGTTTATTTTTAATAACCGAGACTAAAATATAAATAAAAATGGGATTTAAATAGTTTAGTTATAATCTTGAAAATAAATTTGCAGATTGTAGTTTGCTGAATGATATAGTTGTTAAAATGGATCTCTGATTTCTCAACTAATCACTTTTTCATTAAAAGCTGCCTGTACAGATGCAGCCAACTGTTGTTAAAGTTATCCTAAAATAAATGTTGCAGTGCAAGTGTTGAAGTTGAAAGGTTAGTGTTGATAAAGTACCCTAAGTCTCTATTTCTTCACCAAATTCCTTTTTTACTTCTCCTTTTGTCTTCCTTTCTGTCTTAATATATCAACTGAAGATCTGACAGAGCTGAGCCACATCCTAAATAGAATAAGGAAGCTTTGTTTAGCTGATTGAACCATGTGTATATCATTTAGTAGTGTTTTGCGTGTGAGTAAAAACAAGCAACACTTGCCTTGTAACATTTGAATAAGTCTGAATTTTAAGATGTTGAAGAGAAAACCTTCCAATGTTTCAGATAAGGAGAAATCACAAAAAACAAAGGTAAGAAATGTTGCATTTGAAGGCTGAATGTCCAATTGGAGATCAGTCCTAAGATATTTGAAATAGCGTAGTTTTACAATTACAGGCGTCAAAAGCTTTGCATATTTTATTAATTCACTAAGACTGTAGATAGGTTCTCTGTGTTGATTTTCATGGGCTACTCTCAGATTAAAATAGGTGACAAACATCATTGTGTGTTGATAATGTCCTCAAATGTATCACTTCATTCTCAAATCTCAAGAGAACAAAAATTGCTAGAAATTATTTTTAGTTTTTTCTGATAAAAGATCGATAAAGTCTAGAAAACATATTATTGTTTTAATTCAGAGAGATATGTGTCTTTTGTTTACAAATACTAAACTATCATTTAAATGAATACCTTTCTCAAAACTAGTTTTGAGTGATAGAGTGTATATATGGTTTTCATATAGTCTCTGGAATTAGAAAATATTCATTCTTAGTCCAGCACAGAGATAGAAAGAAATCTTTACCAAAAGCAATCTTAATTCAAAATTTATTTGATTTAAAACTATTACATATGAAATAAATACAAATGAAAGCTCTCAATATATTATATATAATAAGCTGATTAATGGAAGAATCTTGGAGTCATACCAACAACTTTTTGTTGTTAGCCATAATCTATACTGTAGATACATATTCTATATATAATAATTTCAACCTCCCCTTACTCTCACCCATGATCCATACACTTATATAGGCTAATGCTCTGTAGTGCAAATTATCTTATGCAGCAATTTAAGAGCATCAGATTTCTTCCCCTACCTTTTTAGCTCTTACATAAGTAGTTCTTCTTTGTTATTAAACATTACATTGCATTACAAAAAGAATAATAAAACATTGATTTCCAGTCCTATTACTGAAAGGGAGCTTACTTTTCCTATTATCTGGTATGATGCATTCAGCTCTGTTACTTTATTGAAAAACTTAAACTTTCAGTCTTGCATTAAGTCACCAGGAAATAAATCACACTTCAGAGAGTGAATTAGAGGGGCATTCATATTCTCTCTCTCTCTCTCTCTCTCTCTCTCTCTCTCTCTCTCTCTCTNCTCTCTCTCTCTCTCTCTCTCTCTCTCTCTCTCTCTCTCTCTCTCTCTCTCTCTCTCTCTGGAAGAAAGACAATGTACCTTTAGATATAGAGATAATATACATATAGAGTTATAAGGTTGGCAACTATTCAGAAATTATTGTGTTACAAAATATTAGGCAAATTATTAGTGGTATAAATGGGAATGCCATGAGCTCATTACTAAACCAGAGTTAGCTAATATATGCAAACCAGTATATTTATGTTTGTCTTATTTAGTTTAATGTTGCTTAATAACAGAGAAGTAGAACTATTATAGTTAACAAATGAAGTTACATGATGCTAAAATGATTTTGTTTTAAAATTTAAAATATGTGGATAATAACTGTCTTTAATTTACCACTGCTGTGATAATTTATTTTCTGGAACATTTTTAGTAACCTGACTCTGCCTTAAAGAAGTATCATTATTTTAATCATCATGAAATAATTAACATAATTTAAGTTTGTTGATCTGAACAGTAGAATTATATATCTCCTTCAAATCAGTACATTTTAAATGTGATTATGGTATGCTTGTGCCTCCAACTTTGAGTATTACTTAAGGAAGAGAGGGAAGGTATGTTGTTGTTGTTGTTGTTGTTAATCATCACACAGTCAGCCAGTGTTCAGACTGGGTTTGGCATTTTTATCTACCTATCGAGTCCTTACCAAGAACATGGGATAAGCAAATCTGGATGTTTGATGGTGTTACAAATATTGTCGCAGGATGGAAGCCGCTTTCTGATTTGTCAATGCCTATGGTGTTCAAGAAGGGACGCGGTAGCTTAGTGACTAAGATGCTGAGTTTGTCAATCAGAAAGGTCAGCAGTTCGGCAGTTCAAATCCCTAGCACCGCGTAACAGAATGAGCTCCCATTACTTGTCCCAGCTTCTTCCAACTTAGCAGTTTGAAAGCATGTAAAAATGCAGGTAGAAGAAGAGGGACCAATTTGGTGGGAAGGTAAAAGCATTCCGTGTGCCTTTGGTATTTAGTCAGGCTGGCCACATGACCACGGAGACCTCTTCGGACAGTGGTGGCTCTTCAGCTTTGTAATGGAGCTGAGCACCACCCCCTAGAGCTGGAAATGACTAGCACGTATGTGTGAGGAGAACCTTTACCTTTACCTATAGTGTTTAAGTGGGGCTCCAGTTGTTTTGGGATTGCACCAGTGGTAGGATTCAAATTTTTTTACTACCGGTTCTGTGGGCATGGCTTATTTTGTGGATGTGGCTTTGTGGTCATGTGATTGGGTGGGTGTGAACAACTCAATGTCAGTTATGTCAAGGGGTGCCTCGCCTGGCCCCTGCCCTCCCAGCCATTCCTTATCACACCCAGCCTCAACATATCTATTGTTCTGTAAAAATGTTCACTTTTTTTTTTTACTTTATTATCTACATACTACAGTTGTACTTTAATGGATCACTGAAAGGAAGAAATGGCTCACATGCTTTGCCCAAGAGTGTGATAGGCAACAGACTTTTAAGGGCTGCCACAAAGAAGTGGGGGCAATATATTTTCCAAAGAAGCAGAATGCAAACAAGAAGCAATGGATGTAAACTGAACAAAGAGAGAAGCAATCTAAAATTAAGGAGAAACTTCCTGATAGTGAGAACAATTAACCAGTGGAACTGCTTGTCTCCAGAAGTTCTGGGTGCTCAATCACTGGAAGTTTTTAAGAAAGAGCGACAGCCATTTCTCTGAAAATGGTATAGGGTTCCCCCAAGTTTCCTCTTAGTGTTATTCTGTTATTTCTGACCACTTCCGGGATCTCTACTTCAAATTTATTCATAATTTCACACTATAAAATAGCCATTCACTGTAATACAACCTGCATAATTGTTCAAAACATATTAATTGATTATGGCTGATGTTTTGACAGGCGAAGCCTAAGTCAAAGATCATAAGAGTGCTTTTTTCTCTGTATTTGTACATAAATCACATTACGATGGATAGCATATTAAGCTGGACTTTATGCAAGCCTGATGTACAAAATAAATACACACATATTTATGCCTCCGGACTAGACATTGATGTAAATACCTGAAAAATATGTGGTAGCCCTTGGGCAAAGAAAAGCAGTTAAAATCACGTCGAAGATGTAATTTAGGGATAGTGTAAAATATTTATACATGATATAATAATGGAACTGTTGGGGCTCCATGGAATCCCAACAGCAGCGTTGATTGTGGATTACGTGAGAAGAGATAGCCTATAAACCGAAAAATGTCATCAATGTCAGCCAAGTAATTTAGAACCTGAATAGTTTTAGAAGAAGATTTCATCTGAAGAGAGGTGAGGGTCATGCTCTAAACCAGGCCAGCTTGTTTTATCTGCGGACGGCACTGAGGTCAATGAGTAGTGAATGGAAAGGAGTTGCAACAAGAAGTGAGGGGGAATCCATGCTGTAAGGGATAATCGGTAAGCAGTTAAACTATGCTTAAGGGAGGGGATAGAAACAGAAGAGGTATGGTTGTGGAAAAACTAAGGAATATACCTGGGAAACGTGGATAGTGAGCATGCGATGTAGGACTGTGGGGTTTGGGAAATTAGGCGGTAAATAGGATAATTGAGATACATAGCATAGCGGCAGAGGTAGAAATGCTTTTAGATGGGTGAGTAAGGGGATGAAATGTGCTGGAAGGCAGTTGCTTCCAGCTAATCTTGTTTGGGTTTGGGTACTGTGCTT
>BHFT01005351.1:0-18986 GCA_004320025.1 Laticauda laticaudata
AGACCGTTCGTGAGGCGGAAGATACGGGGTCCCACGTTTATCACACTACGCAGCGGGACGGCATTTCTTCCATATACAGTGCTCTCTCTCCGCAACGCCATGTGGTCGAGTGCTGACTGACCCAAGCATGTGTTCATCCGTACAGTCGATGCTTTCAGGCAACCGGGTCATCTCAGCCATGGCCCAGGTATACTAATGCCAGTGTCAAGGAGGAGGCTGGAACGCAAACTCATCATGGCTGTGTCGCCAGATCCAGATTTGAGCCCCCTGCCCAATCATGACAGCACAAGATGTGCCCGTATTCATCGCACGAGGGATTGATGCCTTATCCCTCAGAACTCGACCTGCAGCGCGAGCTGTGAACCGCCGCCTTCACGAATGCCGATCACCCATCGAAGGAGAGCCAAGATCCTTTTAACTACGGGCTGTCTCAGCGGCAATGAACGGGTGGTGGAGAATGCGCTTTTGCCATCCTGGCCAACAGGTACCAGGTACTTCTCCGCATCCCTGCAATGCCACGACCATGGGAACATTCCGTGGAAGCTTGGCTTGCCACCCTGCACAATCTCAATGCAGCCACCCGCTACCATTAGTGTTGGCCAGAACAGGAGCTCTGTGGACCTCACACAAGGGAATGGGACATATGGACGCCTGGGCGACATGGAGGCAGGGGCGAAACGCTGATAGACATTGTGGTGCGATATTCGGCAGGGGAGCAGGCCCCCAACAAGAAGCTCACGTGAAGGGGAAGAAATCAGCGCAACCTCCTGAAACACTGGTGCACACTCCCCAGCGTTGGAGGCAGGGGAGTGGCAAGACAGGATGATAATGATTAATGGAATCGCTTGCCTTCAGCCTGTCTCATCTACACTTGACTGAGTATGGTGCCATGTACGCGTTGGTGGTCTCCCCTACAATACAGTTCATGTTAAATAACAGAGTTGTGGTTTATGCTTAAAATGTGTGCGATGAATGATTAATTGTTATTGGATAATAAAGGTCCATTAGAGTCGCCTGGCACCTGGGAGGGCTCGGTGGCACCATACCAGTCCGCACGCTTCACGCTGCACCTGGCGAGGTTTCACTTCTAGCTCCCATACGTATTACCGACTTGCATTCCCACAGGTAGGACCCTGGCCCATCGCCCAAGCTATTACCCATTCCTCACAGGTAATGTGCTGCCGCATCGCGCGACAGTGCTATTACGCATCCCACAAGGTATCTTGCATCCGCATCAGCTGATTACCCATCCCACAGGTATCCCTGCCCATCCCACTGGCTATCCGCTTACCTCATCCAACGGAAAATGCCAAAGGCCTTAAACCATTTCCTAAAAGTTTCGCACCAAAGGCTTTATTGAACAAAAAAGACTGAACCGAAGTGTGTGAAGCAAATGGATTAATCTTTATTAATAACAAACTTGTAAAAAAAATGACGCCAAGTGTCCCAAGCAAAGATGAAGTCATAGTGAACGCAACCCAGTTCTGGCATTTCCTTCTCAGATCACTCTGAGGCGTGCCGCATAGTCTCAGGAGCTGAAGGGTCCAGGTGGCTGGTGGAGGTGGGCTGCTTGCTGGGAGGTGCTGGTCTGAGTCCATGTGGGGCCTGGTGCCCCGAGAGGGACAACAGGGGATGGTTGTGTGAGGAAGCTCTCAAAGAGCTGGCTTCAGTCCCTGTGGATGTTGAGAGCCCCTTTGCCTCCATGACGATGGGGGTGTCAGCCCCAATAACCGAATGGACAGAGTGTTCTGACTCTGACGGGCCGAGGACTTGGCTGTGGGGTGGAGGAAGGAGGAGTGTATGGGGATGTCTGGTGCTGCAGGTGAGCGAGAGTGAGGCGTGGGTGGCATTCTGTGGAGTGTGGGGGTTGGGGGGGGGGGCATCTGTGGCATGGGTGGACAATGGGTGGCTCGGTGGCACGGGTGGCATCGGTGGCATCGGTGGCATCAGTGGCATCCGGTGGCACTGGTGGCATATGATGTGATGTGTGCCTGGGATGGTGAAGGGTGCTGCCTGTGTTGCTGAGTTCCTGGTAGCCATTGCCTTGGTAGGTGAGGGCCTGTGGAAAGCCTTGGCAAGGGCAGTGACATCACCTGGGGTGGAAGGAGCAGAGCCTGGACAGGGTGGGAGCAGGTTCAGCTTGGGTCTGGAGGGTCTTGTGAAGAAGACGGTGATCGGCTGTCCTTGATACACCTGGTAGCTCTGTGATTTCGGACATGTCCATGAGGGTCGGTTGTGACATTACCGGCGTGAGAAGGGGCTCTTCGGTAGGAGGACATGGTACGTTCAGTGATGTAACCAGCTGAGAGAGGAGATCTAAAACTGCTTTTGAAGGCATGTTCCAGTGATTTCCAAGCAGGAGCAGTGGTGGATCTGCTCCATCCGGTCTGTCTCTCTGCCTGCTTTCTTGTGGAGGTGGAACTGGGGTGGATGTGGGTCTGTCTCTGGTGGCAGTGTCCGTCTCCGTTCTCCCACTGCCGTCAGGGAGTCCTCCACGCGCTCTCTGACCATGGGGATGCCAGTGTCAGGGGCGTCTCCGTCAGACACGCTCCACAGATATGCCTTGCCTGGACATCAGGAACTGTGACCTTCTCTGCCTCCAGAAGAGGGAGCTGGCTTTCTGCGGGTGCCTGGAGAGAGAGAGCTTGTCTAGAGGGGCTGCTCCTTCAGTGGCGGACCTCAACTCTCAAGAAGCTGCACTTGGCCTCTCACATAGGACTCTCGTCCGTCCAGCTTGAACCTGTGGCCTGGCCCAGAATTTCTTGGAGTTGGCAGGCTTCCCGTACCAGGTTGGGATGTGCTCTCCACAGCTGAGGAGGACTCCGAAGTGTAGGGCGCACGTCTTCTCCGCAGCTGCTTCCTTTTTGGTCTGTCTCGATAGATCCTGTGTACCCTTCCACCATAGAGTACTCGTTCTCCTCTCAGCCATTCCAGTACCTCATCCTCATGTTTTCCTCCTGCAATGGAGTATTGGCCTCCTCTCCTGTTCACGTGTATAGAGGCCTCTTTCCTCCCATTGTGCATGGCATCTGGGCCCCTCATCGAGGGGCTTTTGATTCTACAGGGGTGCTCCACCATACCAGACTACCGAGCCAGCAGCAACAACAACAGTAGCATGCAAAATCAGACCAGAGGACTAGCAGCACCCGAGCAGCACAGCAAGCACCAGTATCAGAGCGCAGCAGAGTAAGCACCCAGCAGGACCACAGGAACCAGGCATGAGCAGCCAGCAAAGTAAGCATCAGCAAGCAACCAGCCAGCACCAGCAGCGACCAGGAGCATTCAAGCAGGAACCAGCAAGGACCGGAGCAGGGACCAGGAGCACGCCAGCGGTAAGCGACCAAGAAGAAGCTCCGCACCAGAGGAGCAGCGGCTCATCAGAAGTAAGCACAGACAAGAAGCACGCAGCACCAGCAGGAGCAGTGCCAAGCAGAGTAAGCAACCACGCAGAAAGTACGAGCCACCAGGAGCAGCACCGGCACGAGTAAGCCCCAGCAGAAGTCCCAGCACCAGAAGAGGATCAGCCTGAGCAGCAGAAAGCCCCAACAGAAGCACGAGTCACGGCCAGGGGTTGGATGGTGGTCCTGTCCTTCTTGGCCCAGGGCTTGGCAGTAAGATGGCCAGAGGCTTCCTCTCTCCTTCCCCACTGGTGCTTCGGCTGGCTTGAGCTGCTGTCTGCGAAGCAAGTCTTTCCTCTGAACGGGGTGACCTTGCTTCGCCGAGCTGCTTCCACTTCTATATCTGCGGGGCTGGCGCAATTCATCCTCCCACCGCATGTGCAGTGAATGCTCTCGGCATCGGCTCTGTTCCGCTCTAGGCACATTCCGCTTAGGCAATTCCACTAGGCTTCCTGTTTATGCATCCGCTGTTTCCACTCGGCATCTGCCTCGGCATCCGTTCCTTCCGTCTGCACGTTGTGCTTCGCCTGTGCTTCTCCGCAGCAAGCCCTGCAGATGTGGCATCCGCTTCCATCCGCTTTCCATACGGCGAGGCTTCCGTGGACGCTAACCGCTCTAACATCCTGGCTACATCCTCCCCCTGTCCGTTCCTTTCCATTGTTTTCCATTCTTCTTTACTGCAAATTCGGGGCACTTTTTGGAGATAGCGGATATTAACAACGGATGGAACATTTTCTCGTCCGCTGTGTCCTTTTTACATACGTTTTGCATCCATCGGCCTATGTGACAGGCCCTTTAGTTCTAGCACAGATAGAAGCCAGAATATAGCTCAAGCTAATGGTGATCTCTATGAAAACAACATATACATTGTTGCACATGGGGTAACATGGGGTAAGATTATTAATTTAGTGAAGATATACTAAAATATCACATGCCTGATATTTCTTCGGAACTCTTGCTTCCTTGTTGCATATTGTCTATGTCTACCATCAGGTTTTAGCTAGAATCCTAAAGTTTCTTGACCAGCACAAGAAATGTGCTTTTTTCATTACAAAAAACAGAACACATCTCGTACTAGAAGTAATTATAGAAATAGTTGTCCTTTCTTTCCACTGCATGCAGTCCTGTTCTTCCAATGTGTCTAAAATGTTAACTGGAAAAGGCCAAAAGACTGGGAGTGATCTCAATTTTCAGATATTGCCCAGGTGCCTCAAATGAGGAGGCTGACAATGACCAGAGTAGCTGGATGAACCGCTGCCTCAGAAGCTGCAGGTTACAGAAGATGAGGCTGTCTGGTAACCAACTGGCCCAGCTGATGAGAGCAGAGCAAAGGGACTCTGCAAGGCTTCTTACAAAAAAAGGAATTTCACTGTTCCAAATAAGCAACACTTAAGAAGAGCAGCAAAATCAAAACTTTCTGTTGGCAACAACAATTTGTTTATCCAGAATCCAGGTACCTTTACTCCTGATTTAAAGTACTGTGACTTTGATTCTGGACCTAGACAGGCTGGTGAACTTTCTGCAACATTTGACTTTGTTTAATCACTCTTGTGCCTTCTGTTTTGGATTGAAACTCTTTTAAAGACATGCTGGCTGAACTTTGGAGAATTTGTTTCTGTGCTCAGCGTGCATTTGCTTGATTTCCTTGTTTTATTTACAAACTTAAAAAAAACCTATCATTAAAGTTTGCAATATTTCTCTGTATGTTTGGCCTGGGATGGGCAGATAATCTACTTTTTAATTCATTTGTTCAAAAACCATGAACAACTACAAAGTAAAAATCAAAATATTTAGCAAGAAGCCTTTCAAATATTGCTATCTTTTGGGAATGCTCATGTTCTTTACTTTCTGATAGTGGGCCTTTCATGTGCACAGCTTTTCATGTCCATCTTAAGAGAATAGAAAGAATCCTGGAATTATTGCCCCAAAAAGGTCATCCGGCTTTTATTCATTATTTGCTTGAGAATAAAAAGCATATTGATTGCCATAGAATAAAAGTGCCACAAAGACTTTGTAAAGAATTAATCATATTCACAGTGATATTTCACAACCAAAAGATGACAATTGAGTTCCCAAAAGGGAATATAGAGACTTTCCAAAACCAACCGGACTTTATTTGCCTATGAATCATTTCTTATCCATTGTTTAGATTCAGTTTTAGAGATGTCTCAGGTGACAAAACTGAATGCTCATGAATTCCAGCCTCCCACCTAAGAATGTAAAGGAAAAATTGCTACAAAACTTGAGTTGCACATGAAAGTTACCATAGTTGGAAGGAAAAATGCTTATTCGTCCTCCCTTAAAAAAAATATCAAAGTTACTTTTCAATAAATAAGCTAGGTAGCCAATCATCTTGAGAATATACTGTAGATCAGAGCTCCACCACCTTTCCAACTTTGTGGACCAGTGGGGAGTGGGAGAGGAGGGGATGGTTATGCACAAATGGTGGGCAAGCATGGGCATGCATACTGCTCTATTTGCACAAGCGGTGGGCACAGGTGCCTGAGGCTCATGCAAATGGAGTATGCATATATGTGCTTGTTCGTTGCTCACACAAGGGTGTGGGGGTGGATGGGTGTGCTGTTACTTCGGGTGACCCAGCTTTGAACAGCTCACAGCCTGATAGTGGGCCTTGGCCCAGGGGTTGGGGACCCCTGCTGTATATTATATCTTCACAAGTTTGGCCAAAGTTACTTCCTCTTTCAAGTACTTCTTGGAATGACTGTATATTTGCTTAATTCAGGCTAGTCACTTGTTTATTCAAGGATTTCTTCAGAACCTCTAGGTGCTATGAATAAATAGAACTTTTTTTTTTAAAAAAAAGAAAAAATAGCTCAATGAATTTATATCCAGATATTGCATTAAAAAAAAGCTAGAAATAAATTTTCTGCAACCAAAATTTACACTGCAAAATAAGCACTAAAAAATAATGATTTGCACAGCCCAGTTCTGTAATATTAACTGGAGAAGCAGCAAGTCCCTAGTAGAAAAGAGAAGTGAGGCCTAAAGGCATATAGGAATATATTTAAAGGTCTTTGCAGGCAATAAATATTACTCCTACCTCATTTTATCCAAGACAGTATGGTTGTTCTTTGAGAATATCTCCTCTTTGAATAACCAGATTGCTCCCTCTGGTCATTTCTCTGTTTTCAGCAAAGCTGGAGAGTTTTAACAAACTACTTGTACACAGATTTTGAGGAAAAACCTTGGTTAAGGAGGGCTCAGAGAATGCCAAACTTGGAAATGGAGCTAAGAATGGTGCACACATTTTTTATATGGCACACTGGATGTCTCAACTGCTGCATAAGAAGTATGCCAAACAAAAGTCAGGAACCGATGAAATCTTAATTTTATATGAGTTTGTATATGCTGCTCAAAACTCATACTGCACAAGTATATTCAGATCAATTGCAGCGTGTTCTAAGCCATCACCTCCTTGGCAGATCAGTCTAGAAAAAGGCTTAAAGGAAAGTAAGATTTAATTTGTTTAACATAAAAACTAGGCAGCTTGTGATTAACCTGAGATGCGGGGAGGTAGCCAAGCTCAAATGCCTTACAGAATGCCTTAGATTAAACAAGACAGGAATCACAGGGTTGATTAATACCTAGTAATACCATAAAGGCTGCTTTTTTTAACTCATTTATTTTGCAATTCATGAGGCAAGGGCACCAAGGGCATGCATATCCCCTGGTGGTTACTGGGAAGGATCATGCTTTGTGTATTGGAAAAGGACTTGAGTTTCACTGAGAGTACAGTTTCAATTGAATGAATGTTTAAGTTATTTCATGGAGTCTTGAGGACAGAGAATATCAAGGTTAACATGCTTTGGATATATGAGATAAAGGACATTTTTTTAAAAAAGGAAAGTGACAGATAACAAATGCACTGTGATGTAACTTCCCAGAGACACTAACTCACATTGAGGCACACATCTCCTCCCATGGCCTCTTGTGACTGTGGGGATGCTGCAACAGTCGTAAGTGTGAAAAATGGTCTTAAGTCACTTTTTTCAGTGCCATTGTAACTTTGAATGGTCACTCCNAATGGTCACTCCACACAAGCAAAGTACCAGCAAAGGAGGGGAAAAAAATTCCAGAGACGTTCCTGAGACAGGAAGTCTCGTCCTGCCAAGAATGTAATAAGGGTTAACGGAGAGGCAGTTTCTGCAAGCAACACTAGAATGTTTCCTTCCTGCCTCCTTTACAGGATTAGGCCAGTAATTTCTTCTGACAATTGGTTCTCTGAACTGCTTAGAATGTTAACAACTGGTTCTAGTGAATAGGTGCGAACTGGTAGAATCCCACCCTGCAGGCAGTATTAAGCAATTTTCTTGGCAATTTTATTCTTCAGTCCATGCAGAGTTTCATAATATTTAACATTTGTTCCTTCACATTTCATTTTGAAGCGGTGGCAAAAGCTAGACAAGAGTTGAACTTGTATTTCCATTAAAAATCCTGCAAAAGTTGTGTGATCCATATTGGTACTAATAAAGGAGAATATTTGTAGCTCATGGTTTGAAATGAGGGGTCTTTGGTGCTCTCTGTAAGAAAGCAACCAAGTTCAGAAATATCAAGGACCTCTCCCCCACATTGTTGCATTCTTAGGGGTTGGAAGGATCCATTTGCAGTAAGAATGTTTTTGAGCACTTGCCCATTTCTGGTGTTATGGGGGTGTGTTGGGATTTATTTAGTAGTATGTTAGGAGTGCCATAGTTAAATCAAATCTATATGAGCAATGGACTTGTTTGATGTAACTTGTTTTGCAAGTTACATACCTTCCAGTAACTATGCAAAATTCACATCTGAATGTTAGAAAAACAGAATCCACTAGTGTTTAACCAATACATGCAACATCTGTTTGGTGCTGACATGAGTCTGCCAAGGGTAGTGAATAATAATCTAATACCATGTCTTTTATTTGTAAATTCTTTCCCTAACTTTGAACATTATTTATATATATATATATATATTATTGGTTTTTAAAAACAAACAAAGACAAACAAAACATAGAAACATCCAGCTTTCTTCCATAAGTGTACAAGCAGTGTGTCGGTTGGTTTACAAATTTTTTGTGCATCAATTTCATAGTTCTCAATTACAGTTACACTATATAATAACTTCATATTATCATCAAAAATTGAAAATTCTAGTATTATTATTAATTAGTCATCTTGACTGTAATTTGTTCATTTCATACTTGTGAGATACTATACTTTACTTAGTTTATTTTATAACATTCATTGTAATCCTCCCAAATCTACCCCTGAAAACATTTTGTATATTAATAATAAGAAAAAGAAAAGAAATAACATCTTTATATATTCATTATTTTCTAAATTCTACATATTCTATTATTGTAGTTTTGTTATCTAACCATTGATAGAAAAAGTTCCCAAATTTTGTAAAATTGTTTATCTTCTCGCGTTCCTTAATTTCCAAATGTCAATCTATTCATTTTAGCACATTCCAATATTTCTTAAGGATTTCCTTCTGCGATGTATTTTCTCTATTTTTTCAATTTATTTAGCAAAATACATCCTAGCCGCTGTAAATTACATTTAACAAAATCAAATTAATTTAATATTGCTGTATGTATCCGGTAAAATTTCCAATTAAAAATATCTCTGGTTTGAAGTCTATACGTTTTTTTTGTTCATTTTTTTCCAACCATGTTGTGAATTTTGTTGGTCCAGTATTTTTTAGCATCCGCACAACTCCACCACATATGGTAGTATGAGCCAGGTGTCGATGACATTTCACATTTTCAGCATTATTCCTTTGGGGAAAAAAAAACCCCATTTTCTCACTATCCTGTCGGGGAAATTGCCACCGTAAAACATCTTTATTACAAATTTTCTTTAATGCTGTTGACATTGTCATTTGTTAACAATTTGAAGCCACCAATTTTGGCCATTTTCTCTAGATCAATCCCATATCCAAAATTCGTTCCCCAAGCAATCATTAGTTTCTTTTACTCGTTTTCTTCTTCTAGTTTTAAATTTCTAATAATATCCATACAATTTTTTTATCACCTTTGTCATCAGTACCTGTCAAAATTCTTATCGAAATCAGTCAATTTGTCATTAGAAACGTTCTCTTTTTGGAATCTTTATCATATCTAGAGAATATTTGCACATATTGAAACCAATTCATCTTTTATACCTTGTTTCTCGAGTTTTTGCATAAGATTTCAGTTCACCCTTTTCATTCAATATTTCACCCATATCTAACTGTTTGTTCCTTTGATATGGTATAGGATAAGAAAATGCCTTCAATAGTCGGATATACCAGACTGGAAATTTTCAAAAATTAACATTGTCTTTTAATCTTCCCCAATTTAACCACAGAGACTTTCCCATATATGATGTCTTCTAAAATAACCCGTGTTTTAGTCCCTTTGTACCATTAAAAAGCATGCCACCCCAACAACAGATCATGTCCTTCTAATGTCAACAATTAGTATTTTCTTAATGTTATTCCATTCCTTAGCCCATATTCAACTCCCAAATTAGGCAAACCAAACCCTCCTCTATCTAGCATCTTGTAGAGTTTTTAACTTTATTTCGCTTTCTTACCTTGCCATATATATTTCAACACAATTTTATTTAAATCTTCAAAATAGTCCTTTCCAAGCCTAATTGGTATTGTTTGAAAACAAATAAAAATTCTGGTAAAATATTCATTTTGATTTGTTTTATTATCTCCCTATTAATGACAGTTGTCTAGCGTTTCCCATTTCATTCAGTCTAATGCTATCTGTTGGTTTTAAGTTATGAATTGATCTCTTTTTAGTGTACTACATCTTGCTGTCAAATGTATCTCTAAGTACTTAATCTTGTTTTTAACTTGTTGATTTTTCAATACATTCTGCCCAATTTCTTCTTTTTGTCTTTAGTAGCATATTCTTTTGTCCAAAATCTTTGCCTTATCTTTGTTTATTTTCAACGGCCACCTTGCCATATAGTCTCTATCTTTCCAAAGTTTTGGTGCTGTTTCTAAAGGGTCTTCTAAAATAAAGGGCCAAGTCACCGCAAAAGCTTTGCAGTTAAAATCTTCCTTTTTTAATTTCATTCCTTTTATACTCTTTTCATCTCTAAGGTTTCTATTTAACACTTCCAGAGTGGTAATATAAATATCAAAGGTGGGATAGGTGGCAACCTTGTCCTTGTACCTTTTTCTTATATTGATAGAGTCTGTAATATCTCCCTCTGTCATTACCTTTGCTGTTTGCTTATAAATACGCTTGTATTGCTTGAATAAATTTTCTGGACAAGCCCATCATGTTTCCAATAATAATAACATGAATCTCCAGTTCCTTATCAAATTGCTTTTTGTATGTTCTAAAAATATCAAAGCCATTGTTGGTTGGGGTGAGCCTCATAATATTTCCAAGTGTTCAACAATATTACTCTTATATTATCTTTTTAAAATTTGTCTCTTGGCAAGAAATCCATTTTTGGTACAGAATGAATAAATTATTAAATATTTTTTTAATCTCTCTACCAATATTGAAGCAAAAATTTTATAATGCTACATTTATTAATAGAGATGGGTCTATAATTCTTTAAATTTTGTAATGGATCAGTCTCTTATTTGTGGAATAAGTGAAAGTATAGGCTTCTGACATGTTTAGGCATCTTTCTTTAAACATAACTTCATTCATGACTTCTTAGCAAGTGGAAGGTCAGCGGATTCTTGTAATGTTTTCATAAAATTCGTGCCGGAAGTCCATCTGGCCTGCGTGTCTTGAATTGATTTTCCTCTCTCTTTATTGCTGTGGCAACTTAACCTTGATCATCTATTAACTCTGGTATTTTCCTTGATTCTTTCTCTTTCTTCAATTGTATGCTAACCATCTTACCTGGTTTTGTTTGCATCCTCAAAATAATTCCGTTTCGACTTCTAATTTTTCTGTGCTAATTCTTCTTTTCTCTATTGAACTCATTTTAATGTTTTAATTGTGTCCAGTTTTAGCTGAATGTCTTTTTTCTTGTGGCATTTTTCTGGGTAGTTAACTTTTTGAGTCTTTTATACTCATCTTCTAAAGCTTCTTGCTTTGCCTTTCCTGTGTTCCTTTTCCTTGTTAGGTCTATTATCAAGCCTCTAGCATATGCCTTATTGTGTCTTCATACATTCTGGATTAAAGTGTCTTCCTTTTTTTATGTTTCTTCTAAAGAAAAAAGCCAATTCGTTTCTCCATTCCGCTGTATTAAAATCCTGCTCCTTTAGAATAGTTATATTTAACATCCATCTCAATTCTTTCTTTTTTGTCCTTTCCATTAATTTGTGTCTGGATTGGACCACTGGAATTGTGGTCCTCTCTGCCCAAGTACTTGTTTCGATATTGTTTCTATATTAATCTTGCAATATTAGATATTAGTCTCTTGAGGGTCCAAATCATATCTATCTGGACCATGTTAAATGTCTATTTGAGTAAAAGTGTATTGTTTGGTTTCAGTATTTCTTTCTCTCCATAAATCTTTTAAAGTTTATTTCATCTATTTCATTTTTACAAAAGGATTTGGGGAGAGTCTTTCTATTTTTGCTTTTGTTGTTGTTGTTGTTATATAGTTCCAGTTTATTTGCTGCAATTCCATTGAAATCTCCCATCATATATAGGACTATATTGACATAGCCCAGTTCAACTATTTTCATGTGTAATTTTTTTTTATAAAATTCTTCTTGTTTATCATTTGGAGCATAAATTGCAAATCAAGAGTGTTTTCGTATTTATTTGTCCATTTTTATTTCCACCATTAATACTCTTCCGTCTTTCATCAGTATCAATTCAATTTTGCTAAATGGGTCCTTTAATATATAAAACCACTCTCTTTTTCTTTTTACATTGAGTCAAAGAAGTAAATATTTTCCTGGAATTTTGGCTGTACCAACAAATGTTCATATTGTTTTTTAATATGCACTTCTTGTAGACAAAATTATATCAAATTTTAGTTGCTCTAATCTGTGAAAAAATTTCCTTCTTTTAACAGCTGAATTAAGCTCCATTGTATATTCATTATTAAAATCAGTTGTTCTCTTCCATGAGTTATGCTTTCTATAATTAGGTTGCAGCTCTTGTTGTTCTTTAGCCTCCACCATCTACTACTGCGTCCGGTCTTCTTTGCAGTCTCCATTTGGTCGTCTTGGAATTCAGTTAGTTGAAATCTCTTTTTTCTGGCCTCCTCCCTCTTCTCCTTCAAAAAAATTCTGCATGAATAATTCTGCTTTCTTCAATGAGTTCAAATTCTATGTCTCTGTGCTTCATGTAAACATTAACCTTTCTGGAATTAGCCATCGATAATTCACCTCTTTTTTCAATAGCATTGTAGTCAGAAATCGGTATTGTCTTTCTCATCTCTCATTTTCTGGGTTATTTGCTTTAAAACCCACAATCTCCTTGCTTTGTATTTCAATGGTTTTCTCTCTTACACTTGTAATATTTGTGTTTTAATTTGGCTTTTTTTGTAAATCTGATATAAACTTCTCTTGGTAGGTTATTTCTCATCGCATATCTTTTAAAAACTCGGTATACCTTATCTACTCATCCATCATCTTTCTCTTCTGTTATTTTCCAAAGCTTTCAGCCAGTATTTCTGTCATTATGTCAGCTAGATTTTGTCTTTTTTCTTCCTTCTATGTTTTGATCTTATATGAGATAGAATTCTTGATCTGTCCAATCTCCTATTCAGCATCCCACTTTTATTCTTGTTCAACCACTGTTAAATCTTACTGTTCAATATCTTCCATCTTCTTGTCTCTTTGTTTATCTTCTTCTTCACTTTTTGGAATCTCTCATCAAACTTCAACCATCATTGTGTTGAATGTCTCTTACCCTTTTCATTCAGTTTTTCCCTATTCTTTGTTCCAATATTCTCGTCCTTTGCTCAATGTTTTCTATTCTCTTTTCAATTGGGTCTGATTTTATTTAGGTCTTGGATTCCTTGCATAATCATCTGTGGAGTCCACTCTTTCTTGATCTTTGTCTTGCTTTATAATATTGTCTGATTAACGTTGTCCTCCAGATGATGGGGAGGCAGAAGGCAGAAGTTGAGGAAGCAGAGCTATAACTTCCTACTCATTTTAAACAATTCGTGATTCTTTCGGCGTTCTTCTAAACCCTAATCCAATTATGAATAGGCCACCCCCGCCCACCCGCCACCAATGACCTGCCCCCCACCCCCAATTATAATCCCAAAAATAAAAAATAAAAATGTAGAGAGAAAAACTCATAATAATTAAAAAGAAAAGCGAGAAAAAATTTTCTTCAGGTTCTTCTTAACCTTTCCAAACCAATAATTAGCGTAAAAAGGAAGAACACGAAAATAAAAGGCTTTAAAGAAGAGCAAAAAACATAACATAACTGAGGAAAATAAAAGTAAATTCTTCAGGTTCTTCAATACCTTAATCCAATTTGAGAGTTTGCAAATAAAAAAGAAGCATAAAAGTGAACAAAAGAGAATATGATACGAAAAACAAATGAAAAAATTCCAGGAGAAGAACAGGAAAAAAAAAGAAAGAAAATTTTGAGGCTTTCCCTTTAAAATATACAGAGCGAAGTATGGAAATAGTTACCGAAAGAGATAGAAGGTGTTGTGAATAAGAAAAATAACAGTACAGCTTGGTAAGCGGAGAAGGGTGGCAAATTAAAGAATAAAAAAAAAACACACTAGCACTTTATTTTAATTATCCAAGGTCTTGTCATAATCTCTCCAGCTTCAAGCCAAGGTTTCAACTGTTCGATAGAATCGCAGAAGAAACACCTGCAATAACATCTCTCGTCTCTTCTTATCTTATCACGTAGCAATATCCTTGAAAAGAATTCAGAGCTTTCCTTTCTCAGCTTTCTCAGCTTTCATCTAAAATATTTTCAAGCCCCTAGATGGCAAGTGGTTACAAGGAGGTTCTTTTATTCTCACTCTCCCCTCCTTTCCCTGGCAAAGGTAATAGAAGTTAAAAAGGGAGAAAAAAAAAACAAGTATAAAAAAATAACTAAAGGAGCCTCTTAGCCTAAAATATTACAAAGTTTCAAAAGAAAGAAAAAAATAGAATAAAATAGAGAAAAACCAGTCAGTTCGCAAGATGCAAAATCACAAATATGAAGTCCAGCCATTTAAGGAAAACAAAAAAAAAAGCAAAGCCATACTTTGACACTATCTGTGTTATAGAACCACCGTTTATTCAATTCTGTCAGAACTTTTTACAGATTCTTTTGTTTCCTTAGGGTGTGCTTTAAAGTCCTTTTAAGTCTTAGAATAATAAAAGAAAAGTTCTCACCAAAACCGAACACATTTCCTCTCGTTTCAACGCCTCTTACGTTAGGAGCTGTCCCAACTTCAGCAGCTTTAATGGCTGCCTCTCTGGCCGCTGGCAAAATGGGCTTCTCCTGGATCAACATGGACTTTGCGATATCTGGGATTACAGGACGGCGCCTTCACTATCACCATCTCTTCAGGATGGTTTAAGGAGTCCGCATTTGGACCATCAGGGGCAAAGATATCAGCTGAAAATCTCAGACTCCGAGATTGCATGCGGGTAGTCGTTGTGGGATTGCGCAGCTGTCCCCCCTAAGTATCCCTAACTTTGAATATTTATTGTAAACTTTTCCTTAATTTGAAAAAAAAAACAGCCAAGAAGCTACATTTTCTCCTATTAGTTATTTTTTCACTGGGTCAGTTTCAAAAATCCAAACAATAGAAAAATGGGTTACAATGGCGCAGAAATATTAGAATAAGCCATTAATCAAACCTTCTGTTTTTGATAATTCTCACAATTATCTATTTGAATGTCCCAATCTTGTCATGCTTTTTTTTTTCGAAAAAAATGCCCTTCTATTAATTGAAAAATTGAATTACTTTGGAACTGGACTATCTGTACTATACTCTGCGACAATGTATAAAAAGGATCTTTACAAATTCTCATTCACTCTTGAGAATCTGTATAGAGAACACGGTGTTAAAAGTGTGATCTCTGAAGCATGCTAATTGTCGGAACAGTTGTTGAAAGATTGCGAATTTTCAGTGTGGAACAGAAAAGCCAAGAAATGTCTAAAATAACTACAATTGGAGTACAGTCTACACCACTTATATTACCCAATTTCTCAACAAGGTTTTACACTACATTTGATATGTTTAGAATGGCGAAACATTCCATATTACGTTGTCATGTTAGTATTTGGGCGCAAACAAGTAAGAAAGTCACAAATAAAGGTTCACTGCTCTGTTGGCAGGCGTCTGTTTGTATGATTTAAATAACCTGTTCTCTCAGTGGAGAATCAAAAAGGGGTGAAAGTCCTGATGAAAGTATTTGGGAGATCTTGCAGACCACTTTATTGAGACAAAGTCCCTTTCAACAACACTGCCTTCTATACAATCGCATTAGGGTGGCATAGAAACATGGTTGCGACAAATGCAGAAGGATTTTTTTTTTTTTGCTATAAATCACTGTGAGTAGTTTTATACAAATCCGGGTCCTTTAAGATTTGCACACCCAAAGTAGCATCTGCAGATAAAGAAATCATTCTGGTCTTCTCTGTTCGGACTATGTGGTAAGAATAATAGACTATACGACAGTGAATCTTAATCACATGTATGTATTAGGTAGTCGATGTAATGCTACATATATGGATATATTAGGTACATTATTATTCTCCTATTTGAGGGCTCAAAGCACTGCCTTAAGGCCGTGTGTACTACGCCAACAAGATGCAAAATAGGTTTTGTAAAAAGGACACAGGACTAAGAAAAATGTTCCATCCGTTGTTATCTGCTTTCTCAAGAAGGGGCAAAAATTTGCATAAACAAAGCGGCATAACACGGGGACGAGCCAAAGAACGGAGCGGGGGGGGGAGGACGAAGAAGCGGATGGAAGCGGAATGCAGAACAGGAAGCATCCTTCTGCATCCTCCTAGGCATCCTCTGACATCCTTAATATCCGAGATAGGTTTCCTCTGCGCAACGTTTTTTTCCATTTTAAATGCTTTCTTTGCATGCTTGCATCCGCTTTCATTCCTTTCTCCGCTTCCGTGCTCTAACAGCTGCATGTCCATTCCGCTTCCTCCCTGCGTCCGCTTGACGCGCTGGAAACGGGATGCGAGTTGTGGGTGGATGCGCAGCGGATGCCTAGCAAGATATAGCGGATGGCGCTAATGGATGCAGACGGATGTCCCCATATATGGCTAAGCGGATGCAGGAATGGACACATTGAGATACATTTTCTGCTCAAAAGTTTTGAGCAGCTCAAATCTTTTGAGCGGATGAAAATGGTTCCCCGCTAATTTTAGAGAAACGGAATGCTTGGGGCCGGACGGATAGAGAGGAGAGGCAAAAACGGAGGCAGTGAGGTACAGAACGGAAACATCCGCGTTAACTCTTTCCATCCGTTGGTGCAGTGTGACAGGGGCTTTAATTCAGTTAGCAATTAATTAAAAAATTATCTCTGTGACAAAACTAGTTGACATTTTCCCAATTGTTACCTTTGAGTTTGGAACAAAAATTGTTCTTTAAAAATAAATGTATATTTTTCCAATAATAAAGCTAATCAGCATTAGATGCTGCAGTCTCTGGCTACTATTCTTACCTGAATGAAAACAATTGTATATTTTTCCCTTCTTCTTTTTAATTACCATAGCAGTTCACTTGAGTTTCTTTACTGGAATCTATTAATATCTTCAGAAGGAAACTTCTTTGTTTGCTGATGGAAAATCGATCTCATATTAGACATTGGATCAATCTTCCATGAGGTTTATATTCCCACAAGGGAACAGCAATTGAGAGAAAGAGATTGTGCACAAGTCAAGTCACCTTGTCTTCTACCAGCTACAACAAAACTGCCCATGGAGACAGTTCAGAATCCTCCAGCCAGATAGGAAAAAGCAGTCCTACAGTGGACCAATTGAAGCCCAGCTGACTCTCCAAAGACTCTTTCATCTGGGAACAAAGACTGCTCATATGAGAAGGGTGCATGCCTAGGGAAAACTCTTGACTCAAAGATCACCTTAATCTACCTTCAGTCCATCTCAGCAACAGACTGGGGGTTTTGCATGATGATATATATCCTCTGCAAAAGGTAAGTGAGCATTTTCAAGCCAAGTAAAGATCAGTCATCCAGATCGAGACATGGTTGTCTCAAAAGTGCTTTTTCAAAAAGCAATTAGAGTTTTGATTTTCCTTGAAGACATTTTGCTTCTCATCCAAGAAGCTTTTTCAGTTCTGACACTCCATCTGACAGCCCTGGCAGTCAGAACTGAAGAAGCTACTTGAATGGGAAGTGAAACATCTTCAAGGGAAAGCAAAACCTAATTGCCTTTTGAAAAAGCACCTTTGGGATAAAAGAATGTGTGTGGGGATGAGCCCTCAGATTCAGGACTCAAAGAATTCTCCTGTGGGAATACTTAAACAGCAGTTCCAAATACAACTAATAGAAGATAATAATTCTATTCTTCAGTTCTACTATACAATCAAAAGTTAATATGTCATCAAGAATTCTGGAGCATTTACTCATATGAGCTGAGAGATATTCCCACATGTGATCTATACTTACAGTAGGAGGGCATATATACAGATGACACTCTCATTTGTTGATGGAATAGTCTACCCTAGAATCCCTTCTATCTACCCATGACCCTCCAGAATTACAAAAGGGAGATATCCTGGAGATTATCATGGCATGCAAATCACTATTACTGAGCTGGATTTTCTCCCTGACATTTTCTTTTATGGAAGATTCAAGGAAATTCATAGATGGTCAGATCTTTTTGAGAGGACCTTCTCTGAGTGTCCTTCCATGGTGAATTATAGGATCAGGTTGTTGAGGATCAGGCTTTCTCAGATGTGCTCCAGCTTCATAATACTCTCCCAAGTTCTGAAAGAGTCATTTTTATTCATACCTTGCTATGTGTTTTCATGCCTTGCTATATGAACCATGATCCTTCTTAGGAACTTTTCAATTATTTTTTATTTAGGTTCTTTTATGTTTGCTGTTGAGAAATGGCACAATAGGCCCATGTATATCTTCATCTTATCTTTCTAGATCTGTTTTTCATTGTCAGTTTTAAACCGGTAAGCTGATTTCCAGAGGAAGCTTTGTTTTGATGAGCAGTGCATATACTTCAAAAATAATTGTAAACGAATGAATGCAATGCATACTGTAATAAAAAAAGCTAAGTAGGTTCTGACTGGGAGTTCCAGTCCTACCTTAAGCACAGAGCTAACTAGATGACATTGGGCTAGTCACTCTTGCTCAATCTTAGGAAGCCTGAAGCAAATAATCACTTTTCATTACTAGTTCATCACTCTCAATAACAGGAATGGCAACGGTGCAAGGATTGTGGGAGAGCTTCATTTTAAAGGGAATTGAACTATAATTTTGGGACTACGTGGTTTCAATCTTCAAAAACATGCACTTTCCTAAATATTGCAATACTTTTCTCAGCTCAGTAACTAAAGTTGGAAGGAAAAACATAAATGAAAGAAAATTGCACATTAAAATAGATATGGGAAAAACAAGTATAAGTAAAGCCCATGTCACACCAGCCAACGGATGCAAAAAGGACACAACGGACGAGTAAAATGTTCCATCCATTGTTATCCG
>BHFT01005353.1:0-28497 GCA_004320025.1 Laticauda laticaudata
CTCTTCTATTCATGCTTTCAGGTCTTTTTTCAATCTCTATGGCTTCTCTGATAATTCTGTAGCTGGGGTTTTCTGTATATTTTGGCACCAAAACCCTAGCCACTGTAGAAGAGATGACTGCTCCAGACTCTGCCCTTGGAAACACCTTGAAGGTTCCCAGAGGTGTGGCAGGCTCTGTTGAGCTGGAGGCCTCAGATGTACTATGCTGGACTTCTCCACCCCCAACTACATTTCCCACTACCCTGCTTGGGTTTGAGTTGGCGAATAAACACCTTAAAGGTGTTTCTGGTTCCTTTAGTTTAGTTGTTCCTGGAGGTGTTTTATGTTGTTCGGCTTTGTGTGGGGGTTGTGTTATGCGGCCCCGCAGCTGGTTTATGTGCCCGTTCCATATTTTTCCCCCTTCCACCTCTGGTCTGTATGATCTGGACCCGGGGCTTTATATTATTTTTGCCAGGACCCAGGTTTCCCCTCCCATGTAGTTGTGTGCATATACTTGGTCTCCGAGAGTGAATGTTCTGCACTTCCCCATGGAGTCTAGTGGGGTGTTGTTCATGTAGTTGGGGTGGACCCTGTCCAGGGTAAACCTTAATTTTTTGCCCATGAGCATTTCTGCTGGGCTTCTGTTTTTGCTGTGCTTGGTGTTATATGTTGTATGGGCAGCATTTTGTTAATTCTTTCTTGTCAATCTCCAGGGGACCCCCCCCCTTTTTAAATATCTCTTTGGTCATTCTAACCATTCTCTCCACTTGCCCATTCACTGCTGGGTGACCAGTGCCGATAGGCCATGGTGGATCCCCAATTTAGCAAGGAAACATTCAAATTGTTGTGCTGTGAATTGGTGAGGATCTTGTTGGTCTTGAAGGTATCAGTGTACCTGACTTGTGTATGTGCATAGCCCATGATGGTGTAGTGGGTTTCTTCCTCCTGGGTGCCATCTTGCTTTTTGAATTTCGCACGAGGATTTTTCTCACTCTTGTATTGGTTGTGGTGCCTGGTGGGGGAATATACCCTTTGGCTCTGCTTGTCTGTTGGCTGGCTGGCTGTCTCTGCAGACTTCCAGGGTGTGGCCTCTCCTCTCGCATCACCTGCAGATGGTTTCTTTGGAACAGCAGGTAGACCAGGGATGGTTTCCTCCACAGCCTCCCCACAGCTTGGCTCCCTTGATGATCCCCGACTTGTTGGATCTGACCCGGTGCACATCTTCCTCATTGTCTTTGCTGCTTTCGGAGCTGGATGGGTCTCAGGGTGACCTCCTCTTTGCTTGGGTGGCATGCTCCTTGCTGTTTCCCTTGATCCGGGCCACTGAGCTGTCAAAGGTTTCTGTGGCTCTGGCTTCCTCCAATGCTTCCTTGAAAGAGATTATCTCCCTCATGAGCAGCCTCTTTTGTAAGGTTAAGTCCCTGAGGCCTAGGACCAGCAGGTCCCTGATCATGTCTTCTGCATTACTGAACTTGCAGTTCTTTGAGAGTCTCCTCAGGTCAGCCACAAATTCGTTGATGCTCTCCCCTTCTCATTGGCTCTGGATGTAGAAATTGTGCTGGTTTGCCAGATACGATGGAGTTGGGTCAAAATGTCCCTTCAATGCTCAATGCAGGTCATCCTAGGAGACATTCTCAAGCTTGTTCACAATGAGAGCTTCTGCCAGTTTGTACAGCTCTGAGCTGCACTATGTTAGGAAGAAAGCTTTGCTCTTTGCATCGGATGCTGCCTGCAGTCCATTCACTCCAGGTTCAATTTGAATCTTCCCATGTACAAAGACCATTTCTCCTTTGCTGGTTTGAATGGGATGGATAGTGGTTGGTGGGCCATTGCGATTTGTTGATTGGGCTGGAATAATTGGGGTCCTCTGGTCAGCTGATGATGGCTGCGGTGCCACGAGGTCTTTTGTCTTCCTTAGGATCCCACTTTCATTGCCAGTGTTACATGGGCACACAAAAGGAAGGACCAGAGGGTTGCAGAAAAACTCTTCATTTCAAAGTGCAGGAAAAAGCGGCAAGCTGAGGCCAGTGCTGGCATTTTACAGCCAGTGGTGTCCAATATTTCAGCCACTGATGAGGCTTTGTTATTCCCTCCAGTGGCTGGACCAATGAGTGAAATTTGACCTCAGATTCCAGCATACATGGATATTTATGAGGCATCATTGAATATTTAACACTATCTTCTGGAATCATTTTCAGAATGAAACAGAAGATATATTTTGAATTTCATATGCATGCCAGACCCAATGATTGTTTCATTCCCCACCCCACTAACTTGCTGTCCAGCTCTGTTCTCCTGCGCAGGTTAACAAAAGAAGACCCAGCCAATCAGCTGGGACTTGGGAGGCAGAGAATATATGAGGGCCAGTCAGAGGGTATTTGCCGGTTCTCTGAACTACTCAAAATTTCTGCTACTGGTTCTCCAGAACTGGTCAGAACCTGCTGAATACCACTTCTGCTTTCTGGCCTATGTGAGTTGGTCTTGTGGAATCATGACATATTTTGGTTTCAAGTTACAATATATAGTGTGTTTAATATAGCTTTGGAAAAATGTAATAGTTAAAAATAAGATGCGACATTATATTCCTGAAATACAGTATTGATAGTTATTAAGAATTCTGGCTGTTAAGCCTAGAGCTTGGCAAAGATAAGTATTTTATGTGGTTGGAAAGCAATCTATACTGCTGATATTTAAGAATATGGATTCAAGCTGTGTCATTTTATCAAAGTCATTTTATTTAAAAATGAGAAGATAGAACAATATCTTGTTTCTAGTTTAAATTTAATAAGAAGATTAAAGATTGAATCCATTTTATGTTATTATGATGTGGTGCCTTGTTTCTCTTTTCCTTTGTTTCTTTTTTCTTCTCCTTAAGTTTATTTGATTTTAATCAGTAGTATTCTATTCTATCAGTGATGTATTATTAGTCCTGCTTGGTTGGTATTCATTAATAAAAATAAATTAAAAAAAGTAGTAGGGTTGCCTCCATAGATTTACCACATCCATTTTGTTTTTTAATTTTCCCCTCAGCCTTTTCTTCTGTAAATGGCAAACATGATACAAATTTGGCTGTATTGCAATGGCAATAGCAACAACAAGATTCAGCACCTCCATATAATTGCTACAATGTAATTAAAGCTTTGTAGTTCAAAAATTGTAGAAATGGTTGAAATCTGAAAGTCCTGAATTTGTAGCTAAATGTACAGATTCATTCTCAGATATCATCTATTTTTTTCTTAAACAACAATAACAACAACAAAAGAATTGGACAGCCTTTTTATAGTTAACTATCTCAGAAGACCTGCATCTCCCAAAGCAATTCAAGAGAAACTTACTTTGCTGTTCAGCTTTAATTTGGACTCTGAAAGACTGGAATTTTGGCACAAAAAGAAAACCATCTTAGTAACTTTTTCAAACTTATTAACAGTGTACAAGCTGGAAGGAAAATCCCACAACATTATGGTGACTAGATATCAGACAGCATACAGTAAATCATGAGAAAATAAATAATCTAACATGCTTTAATACCAATTATATTTTTAATACATTCCTTTCTCAGCAAGCTCTCAAGAGTCCTGTGCTTTCTGCTACTGCTTTCATTCAGGTTCAATAAGTGATTTAAATATTTCATCAGCAAACACTTCTAATAATTAGTAAATTTAATTAGCAAAAACACTGGCTTTTATTACTGTATTTTTTGAACTATACACTTGCAAAAACATTTAATTCACTTACCAGTTACATTTATTTTAGTTTTCAGTGAAGCTTGAGTGGGGTATTCAATGATGTTTAGAAGATGCCACACCAACATGTTGGCATATAAGTGATGCATCTCTTTCTACTCTCTTCTTAGATCTCAAAAGCTGGAGAGTGATTTTTTAAAAATAAATTTATTAAGTTTTACAGTATATCTCACTCTCACACTTTAGTTTTGGCATGAGGCTGGCATGCCTTTAATGGCAGCTTTTAATAGTGTATAATACTTCATGGTCGGAGCTTAAATAGTTCTCTTCCATGTTTTGACCTTATAAAATGTAACATTCAGGGCAATGAGACCATAAATATCCATTAAAATTGTTTAATAATTATGTAGTTTAGATGGGAAGAGTTTCATAAGAATGTCTGTCTGTCTGTCTATATCTATCTATCTATCATCTGTCTATCTCACATATGGTCCTGATCTCACCTAAAGGCTACTCTAGGCAGCTTACAATTAATAAAACACCAATAGGTTATAAAACATTTTCAAGTAAATCAAAGTAGAAAAGAAGGGGTGCAGTTTAGGATGAATTTTGATTTACAATGGAGAAATTAATAAAGGAGAATATTTGTGCTTCTCTGAGTTTGCTTCTTTTCTTGCAGATGTTTCCTTATCCAAACTAGGTAATACCATCAGTGCTAGTAAGGAATGCTGTTTGCTGTCATTATATATTGTAGGGTTGCCCTGTCAGTGTTGGTGGGGATAGACTTAGAGATTATTTGGTTGGGCTGTTTGTTATTGGCTTCTTTGGCAGTTCATGTAGGAGGAACCATCTGTGAAAAGTTCAATGTCAGCGTTTTGTAGCAGGGTATCTGTTAAATTGGAGCGGGGTAGTTCAGCGTCATGCACTAAATGGAGGCAATCATGGAGATACTTCCTCCTGTTCTGTGGAGGCCGGGTAGCTCGGGTTTAGACTATTAACATATCTCAAATGTAATGTGATCAGAGGTAAAAAGTTCAGCTTCATATTGAGCCAAACGCTGCTGAGTGAAAGTTTGTGTCTGGCTCTTTAAGAGAATCGCAAAAACTTCATGGGGGACTTTCAGCAATAGTAGATGTCCTAGTACTAAATCCTGTGATCATTTCACAAGTTTGACTGTAGCCGCCACAGCTCTTAAGCAGGGGGCAGCCCCTTGAGCTACTGGATCTAGGGTTACAGAATAGTAAGCGACTGGTTGACATGTGTGTCCAAAAGCCTGTGTCAGAACGCCAGAAGCAACACCAAAATTTTCATGGATGAATAAGGTGAAAAGTTTCCTATAGTCAGGTAGCCCCAGTGCTGGGGCTGATGCCAGGGTTTGTTTCATGGTCTGAAGTGTTTTGTCCAAAGGTTGTGACCATTCAATGGGGTCAGGCATGTTTTTGCCTGTTAGTTGAATGAAAGGTCGGGCTAATTCCCCAAACGAGGGGATCCATGGGCAGCAGAAGCCCAGTGCTCCCAGTAAGGCTCTTACTTGTCATTTTGTCTGGGGTGGTTTCATGGCTAAAATGGTGTCTACCCGGTTAGGGGCCAATTTTCTAATTCCTGCTGCAATGATATATCCCAGATATGTTATTTCTTGTTTTAAATATTGTAATTTGGAAGGGGAGGCTTTGTGCCCTCTTTGTGCCAGGGCTTCAAGTCAGTATAGGTGTCTGTTTTACATGCTAGCTCGGTCTGAGATGCCAGCAGTAAATCATCAACATATTGGATCAAAGTGGACTGCCATGGTAGGGGAATGGAGGAGAGGTTTGCCCTTAATATTTGTGAAAATAAGGTAGGGGACTCAGTGTAGTCTTGTGGCAATCGAGTCCAGGTATTATATTGTTGGTCTTGTCAAGTAAAGGCAAATAGATATTGGAATGCTGGGTCCACCGGAATGCTAAAAAAAGCAGAGCACAAATCTATGACAGAAAAATAGGTGTCTGAGGCTTGACACTTCGGTGATTATAGTTGATGGGTTTGGCACTATGGGGGCTCTTGGTATCACATGGTTATTAATGAGGCGCAAATTGTGTACAAATCTGAAGATGGGGTTTCCATCTTTGTCTACTGTAGATTTCTTTACAGTAAAAATGGGGGTGTTTCAGGGAGAGGTACATTTAACAAGAACTCCTTGCTTTAGGTATGCTTGTATTAATTTCTTTATGTGGTGAATTGCCTCTGCAGGGATTTTATATTGGGGCACGCATGGAGGTGGTCCATGTTTCACTTGGATAGTAACTGGTGGAGCTCCTTTAAGTAGTCCCACTTCTGATGCATCTCAGCCCCATCAGGAGGGTGGCAGGCTTTTAAAATCTTCATGAAGCCCCGTGTTGCTAGTTATCAGCATGATTGTCTTGTGTGTGCCTTTTCCTGGGATCTCCAATTGCAGCCCCTGTTTTCCACATGTTACGGTAGCTCCCATTTTACATAGAAGATCCCTTCCTAGTAGGGATAGTGGGGACTGGGGGAAGATAGTGAAGGAACGGTCTAATGTGAAAGGTCCTAGTTCTACTGTTGCATTGTGGGTAAATTCTACAGGGATTATTTCCCCCCCCACTCCCATTATGCTATCCCGAGCCCCTGCAGCCACTGAAGCTTCATATGGTGGTTCAGTAATTAATGGGGAGGTGGCTCCAGTGTCAACTAAACAACTGTATTTTTTCCCTCCTGTAAGAATGGTGACAATGGGTTCCCCTTTAGGGCTATTTTTTAGGGGAATAGCCAGCCCATTAAAGGTAGCCAGGTAGTAAAGGTAGTAAATGAATTCAGTATTTTCATTCTCATGTTCTAGTCAGGAAAGGGGTGGGTCATTTTCCCTTCTTTGCTCCCATTGAGGTCCATTCTTATGATTTATTTGAGGAAAAGGAGCGCTGGATGGTGCATGATGATGAAAGCTTCGTTGTTCGGTGTAATGGATTGGATTATTGCCTGGCTTCATGTTTCTCGGTGGTGGGTGATACCAGTTGTGGGAAAGGTGTTGCCTGCATTGCCTGCTGAAATGCCCTTACTGTCCGTACCTATAGCAATGCTGGCATTTGCCTTGCGGCCATCCTGCTTTATCTCAATGCCAGCATTTCCTTGAATTATAAGGGGTTTTACCTGGCGTTTGTCTGGCATCATGTTTCATTACAGCAAACATTTTTAAGTCCTCATGTCTTTCTATCCTCCTTTTCCTGTCTTTCTCTTCCTCTTTCAGTTTGTCTCTTTGATCACAGACAAAGTTCATGATCCTGTGCAACTCTGCTATTTCTAAGGTTGGCCAGTTAGAGACAAAGCAGTGGATATGCTCTTTGATATCCACGGTGGACTGGTCCACAAAGGGTGAAGCTTAAATCCTTTGGTTATTCAGGCAGCTAAGGTCTAGATGGGCATATACAATAGCTGCTTCTGACAGGCGGACCCAAAAGGCATCACGGTTTTCCTTTTCTCTTTGTGTTGTTTTTTGAAATTCTGACCAGTTTAAAGGCTTTTTACCTATTTCCTCTAAAGCTTCTAGTAAGTTATTTTTTGCTCTTGTGCATTCATCCCAGTGATTGGTATCATTGTAGTCCCAGTTAGGGTGATGTACTGGCCATGCGATGCAGGCTGGGGCTGCCTGTCCAGGGATAGTTNTTTCAGGGTTTGAATTACTGTTTGAGGATCAGCCCTGAAAGCTGGGATATCCTTTTTCCAGATGACCAAGTCAGAGGTAGAGAAGGGAGTGTGGGTTAAAACGTGTTCTAATTGTCCCCTAGTTCTGCCTGGCACTGTTTTTTTTAAAAGGGGAGCTATAATCTGTGCCTCAGTTTTTCCTTCCAGGGAAGGTTTCAGGTTTTTCCTGATCTTTTCCCTCGGTTAGGTCTTTGGTCCTAGCCATTTCACCCCAGCAGTACCAACAGGGTATTTGGCTGGTTTTAATGCGTGTTCTAAGTGCTTTCAGGGTTTTATAATCTAAAGTACCGCTATCAGGCCAAATTTGTCTCCCCCTGTCATCTCACAAGAAAGCCCCCTTTTTGCAAATTCTTTTTGCTTCTTTTTTATGCATTCCAGTCAGGACAGGCCCTTGCCTTTCGTCCCAAGTCTCAAGTAATTTATTCAAGGGGATCTCTTCCATTGCCCTCGAGCTACAACTTCCCATATTCCCTACTTGATGTGGGGATTACTTTGGTTTAGCCGGGCTACAGCCATCAGTTTTCAGACAAAAAAGGCCTGGAAAGGATTCCGGTTTCCCTACACATGGAGTATGGGCCCCTTTCTTTTAGGGAAACTCAGCCGTCAGTTTTAAGACCCCCCCTAAAAAATGGGGATCTTGGAGGACCGTCTGCCCTCTAGCAGCTCTGATAGGGGCCCCTCCCTACACTCAGCCATCAGTTTTCAGATATCTCTTAAAGGTGGGGTTCTGGAAGGACCTTTTCTGCTTTTTAGACAAACCATTTTCAATTTTGTTTGCCAGTAGCCGGTACGGGCCCCTTCTAAATGCACATGTTTTGCTTGCAGGATGCACTGGGGCTATTTTTCCTCTGCTTTTTATTTATTTCCTAACATTCAGACCTATCCTGTCTAAAACTGGGCCTGTAGCCTGATGTTCTTTGCGATCTGGGAATGTATGGACCTTGATAGTAGGGCCGAAAGGGACTCCTTCGAAACGACTGGGGCGTTCTGTTTTCAGACTTCCGAAAAAGAGGGGGAAGCACTTTTTTCTTGTTGCTATTCTCAATAAGCAGAGGCTCCAAGACACTGCCAAATAATTTATCCCCCGATATTGGGGCTGATGCCAGTTTGCATTTATGCTTGGTATCCGCCTGCCAATGTCTGAGCCATAGCAGTCTCCGTGCTGACACGTGAGATGCTATGGCTCTAGATGAGAATTTGACTGCATTAAATGTAGTCTGTGGAGAATTCTGCCACTGCAATAATCTTAGCAATGTCCTGGCGGGCTCTGACATTTGATGCCGGCAATATTTCCCTCAAGTGGAAGAGCCATCGTAGGGAGGACCGTGTAAAAAAAAGACACAGCTGCAGCTGCCCTAATGGCCCAGGCGTCAGAAACGTGTACCCTACGGAATGCCAACTCTGCTCTCTTTTCCTCTGGTCTCAGGGCTTCCTTGGCTTCATTGGGAAAGGTTGAAAAAGAGGCCAGTGCCACAATGGGCTCATCCACCTCTGGCATTTTGAGAAAATTTGGAAACTCTGGTGCCAAATTATAATATCGTTTATCGTACCCTGTTGGGGCTGGGAAGGATGCTGCTGATGCCCATTGATTTTGTACTAATTCAGCAAACATATGAGGGACAGGAATAGTTTCTGCCTCATTAGCNAATTCAGCAAACATACGAGGGACAGGAATAGTTTCTGCCTCATTAGCCGGTTGTGAGAATATTAGATCCTCAGATTCATCCTGAGACCCTGTTGACAATGGATGAGGGTTTGATGTGCCTAGTTTATCGGTGTTCTTTGCCGTGAATAGTAAAGATTTAAAGAGGTGCGGGAAAGGTAGGCTGGTCCGGAATGAGGAAAGGTAGGCTGGTCCAAAATGAGGCCAAAATGAGTCATCTGATATTCCTCGTTCTAGTGGGTCAGCCTCTGACAACCCCAAGGATTGACCCCACTGCATGGGAACATCCTGATCCTCAAATTCTACCTCCTCCCGAAGACCCTGGACTGGTATGTTAGGAATATTGGGGAATACCTGAGTTTGATGTTGGCCCATATGCGCAAAGGATCGAGCAGACAGGGATCCCACATCCGAAGTGGCCAAGAAGTGTCTGGTCCTGATGGATTGCTGAACTCCAGCTGCAATGCCCCACTGAATTGCCATCTCCATCCACTGCCTCATTTCGATGGGAATAGTCTCAGGTAATCCCTCTTCCTGTCTTAAGCCGGCAACCGTAGGGGTGAATGTTGTCTCTGGGATAAGTCGGGCAGCGCTCATTGGAGGAGATGTGTCATAGTCATCTTGTCCGCCTCCCTGGCCCGTTTCTGCAATTGCCTTTCCAAGGCTAGGTGCCATCTATGGGCATCCTTATCCGCCGCCTTAGAGGCCTTTTGGGGGCCCACTGACTTATCTCGGAACTTATATGTCTTGGAGCGGAAGACGTTGTCACCTTCCATTGTGGAGGACTGATTCTCTTGCCTCTGACTTTATTTTTTAATTTTTTAAAAAATTATCATTAACAACAACAACAATAATAATAATAGTATTTTGGGGTGATGCCTTTCCGTGATTGAAAGTAGAAAGTTCCTCCAGGAGTGTAAGTCTATCTATATATGCACACCCATATACATATGCCAATATCTATATGTAAAACTGTGTAGATGGTAAACAGTATCTAAGAGTCCCCAACAAGGGAAACCCCCAACCGCTCCAAGCAAGAAATATTCTGGATCCCTGGTCCCCAACAAGGGAAACCATCTATACAGGGCCTGGATGGATCCTTTCCTGTCAAAAATGTCCCGCTGTTTGAAATGGCACTTGCGGCTTCACTCCAATGAAATGATCCAAAGGCAATTGCAAAGAAATTCCTGTTTATGAATTTATGAATGAATGGTCATTAAGCAAGGACTACCTATACATTGTTGGCCAGAGTTATTCTGCATAAGGTGGTGAGCACACACAGCTAATCAATAAATAATGAATGAATTAAAGCTATTCTTATCCAGGTTAATAAATCTTTGCCATATCTTCTTCATTGTTTCAACTCATTTTGGAATTAATCTTTCTATTCCCAAAAGGCAATAACTAAATAATTTTTTCTATTTGGTCAAGGGTCATTATTTTTTCACATTAAAAATCTAGATTTTCTTTTAAAGGTAATTTGTAATGGAATGTGTAGACTTAGTGGAAAGAGATAAAGAGATGCTGCCTGGGAAACAATCAGGTAAGGGGCATAAGCTTGGTGATCAGAGAAAGAAACTTAGGAAGGACGTGCCCTAATGAATCAAACAGTTAAAAGTGGCACTGGGAAGTTTTTACTTTCAGACTTGTAAGACTGGTGTTAACCTTCTAGGTAAATCAGACAGGGTTATATTACGCGAAGTAATTCTACTTTATTATACTGCTACATTAACAGAAACTTGCAGCTCTGAAAGTACAGATTTCCAGTCATTCATTGAAAAATATAATTGACTTCTTTACCTTCAGAGGTTTAACTCAAGGTTTCTTTCTCCCATCCTTCCAAATGTACTTAGCCTGGCACCTTTATGTAAAGTTATCTCTGCCTTTGATACACCATGAAAATTTGGCAATCCCCTGCCCCATTACTATTATTTTCAAAAATTGGCATACAGTAGCTTTTTCCCAGAAGTTCAACAGCATTACTCACTCCCATGTAAAAGTATCTGGCAGTTAAAATGGCTAAGTGATATGCTTAGTAGCCACTAACTATGTAGTGTATCTATCTAGATTCATAAAGGGAAGAAACAAATCAATATTCTTAAATTTCTTGCAGTCACGCCGCACTGGACTCTAGTAATTACATTCCTTCAATGAATTTGTTACAAACCAGTATAAGATCCTTCCTATAGGAATATTATTAGGTCTCCTTTTTTCTAAAAAGCAAGGTTAAAAGCCACAAACAAGACACATCCTCTATTCATTTTTAAAAGCACTTCTGCAATGTCACCAAACCAGTTGTATGTTCAAAATGCCGAGCATCTGTAGCTGGAATTCAATTTAATAATAAGAAACACCATAGAAAGATTTTAGGCTTTGCAGCTGCCAGAAGACAATTTCCAATTTGCCTATAATAAGATACAATCTTTATCCCTGTGTGATTTGCTGATTTATATAAATTAGACAAAATTGCAAAATCAGCCTATATCCAGGCCATCATGATTACTAGTTGTACTTCATTTCAGGGTCTCATTGCTTTTGCCTCAAGAGTTTCTATGAAACATCTTTTCATGTGGCAACAGGGTGTGGAGAAAAGTATTTGCCAACGCAATCACCCTAGCTGACCAACAAAATCCAGAAACTGTCTGGTGTTTGGGAAAAAAAGCCTGAAAGAAAACATTCAAAGGGCCCAAATTTCAAAATAGAAGTAATTTGCTCTCAGTTGCTAACTTTAACAAACCTGAAACAGGTTTAGTAAATATTAAATATTTTCCATTCAAGCATGAAAGAAGAGACGGCCAGAATTTTTATCAGCACACTTTTGTGCCAATCAGATTCTTCCTGGGTGGTTGGAATATCTCAATTAGAATTAGAACTCTTTATTGGCCAAGTGTGATTGGACACAGGAAGTCTTCACAATTGAAAATGAGTAGAACATCTAAGAACTGCTTTCCTCAAGCTAGTGATCTCCAGAGAGGATGGAAATAAGCCACCACAATTTCCAAGCATGAGGAAAGCTAGCTGTAACCTGAAAAAAAAACACAATTAGAATCTTACCTTAATTATTAGCTCACTAGAGGGTGACTTTAAACAACTAGCAAGAAAAGAGAGGTTTGCTCATTTAACCAACAATTGCTAAAAGAAAATAATATGAGTCTAGATCAGGGGTGACAAACTCGCACCGTCACAGCAGCATCACGTGACGTATCGTGACTTTTTCCTCCTTCGCTAAACTGGGCATGATTGTAGCCAATGATGCATCTGGTCTGTGGGCTGTGAGTTTGATAGCCCTGGTCTAGATGATGGACAAACAAGTGAACTTGTAGGTAATATGACTGATATGTGGAACATGCAAAGATCATATAAGATGTGTAATTTCAGAGGAAGGACGCAAAAGGACAGCAATGGAAAACAAATGGAATATTGTGGAATGTTTTTATGCAGCAATGCATTCCTATAATTAGTATAATAAATAAACTAATGTTTCATGTCACTTCATAGTTTCCTTTGCCATTTTCTTTAATGCTTCATTCAATGATACTTACCAATTAGTAAACAGCATCTTTGATACAAAATGTTACTCTTGAGAATGTTTCAGCAACAGAATGATCAATGCCTGGAACGCCCTACCCAACTTCATTATTACAGCCTCAAACCCTCGCATCTTCAATCTCAAACTGCCTACCATGGATTTCACCCCATTCCTAAGAGGTCCATAAAGCGGGTGTGCATAAGCGCACCAGCATGCCTACCACCCCTGTCTTACTGTCCCCATTTATCTGTATTCACTTCCTTTGTTCGTGTTCATGTTCATGCCTATACTTGTTATCTTGTACATGTTTGACAAATAAATAAATTAATTAAAAATGGCACAACACTTGTGTAACTTGTAAGCCTCCTCTTTATTTAGGATGCAGTCATCATGCTCAGTAAAAATAAGCCACCTTTTTACTGGCTTTGTACTAGCATTTTAAGGATGGAGCATTTCTGAATATTTATTTGTACTCAATTGACAAAGGCTAGGTTTCAACAGACTCTCTTTCTTCCCTGGGAACCAGGGCTGGGCTGAATATAATATAGCATGTGGTTTACTAAATCAAAACCTACTGCTACCAATCTTCTAAAAATCCAAATTAAAAAAAAATATACAAGCATCTAACGCAAATAATAATTTAGATAAAAGTGTATTGCATGACAAACGCTTGTGCTTCATGCATTCTTACATTTACGATGAAAGAACCCATTGTGTTTGATCCGTTTGCAGCCAAAACTGACCTCAAAGCTGATACTATCATCCAACCAAGAGCCCAATGATTTAACCAAACACTTACCAATGTTCACTCAATGCAGAAAGTAATCCCACAACAGCAGCAAAGGCAACAAGGATTGAAACCAGAGAATTAAAATGAAACCATAGAAGAAAAAGAAAATAATTTCACAGAGGAAGGTAAACGTTTTAATTTGTCACGACTTTCTAAAAAGAGCAAAAAAAAAAAAAACAAACTGGATTTANGCAAAAAAAAAAAAAAGCAAACTGGATTTACCGTGTAGAGCTCATTCAGAACTTTCATCAGGTCTTCTTGGAGCTGCTGCCCAACTTCTTTGCTCTGGAAAGCAAAGGAACAAGTTACCGGTAGTTGAAAAAAATGGTATGGTGGATGCATGCATGTTAACAATGCACACAAATATGTCAGTCACAATTAACTGCCATTCAAATTAGCACACTCACTTATCTCCTGTTATATCCAAATGAAAGAAATATTTTTTAAAAAGTGAAAGGGGCTGTGCCCAAAGCCAGCCAAATATTGGTACAATTTTGGCAAAGGAAAGCAATCATTTCTTTCAAAACTAGTTCGACTGTTTCTTGAATGTTCAAGCATGGTAACTGAATTTTACCAGGCAGAAAGAAAGGAGTTTGTGGAACTGAGTAATGTGCATCTAGAGAATACAGTGACGTTCACAGATATCAACTAATCTGAAACAACCTTATGTGTTCCCAAAATATCAGTGGTGCCTCTGTAATTCTAGTATATTTTAGCACAAGGCAGTCCCTATAAGTCATAGCATAAATGGGAGCCCTAAAGCTAGGAACATATTTAGTCCTGCTTCTATTAGTCACACAGTAAGAACAAGTATATTAGAACATATTCACATATCTTGTAGAGTCCCCCTTTACTTCTTAGAGCTAAATGAACAGTTTTATTACTTGATTTGGCCAGAGGAGATTGCCCAGATGGGATGACACTTATATTGCTGTGAGCAAACAGTTCAGAGTCTGTAATTTGATAAACTTTTGCTCTATAAGTATTCATTATATTAAAAAACCCTAACTTTGAAGGAACCACATACATGATGTGATCTTTTAATGCATGGCTAATTCTAAATGCAAAGTTTTGCAATAAAGTCAGTTTATCAACCCAACTAAGTAAAATAAAAAAGTTTTGTAAGATAAATGTTCTTCTGGTTACTCCATATCCAATAGGCATTAGTATTTCATTGCCTTCTTCCAGAATGGTTTTCTATTTCCAAATCTAGCTTATTCTTCTGAAATGTCCTAATATAGTCCCCTTTTTGAGATCAAATAGGTAATGTAGATGCTGTCACCAGTTGGGGATCCATCAAATTGTGAATCAGTGTATATCAACTCTTCACTTTGGAATAAAAGAGGATTATAATGAGGTGAAATCCATACAATTTAAGTCAAAATCTGTCTGGTTCTGCAGTCCTGCTGTAGGAGATATTGGGGAGGGGGGAAGGCTTCAGTTAAATATGGGTGGAATTCACAGTATGAAGTCACCCTAGCAGTTAAAAATTTGGGCATGCTTTATATGCATGGATGCAGAATTCTTGAATAACTTTGGGATCTGAAATCTATATTTTAAAAGAATACTTAAATTAGAAAAAGTGGTTTAGATTTAATGTCAGCATGCAGCCCTGTGGTCCCAGATTCCCTATTGTTTTTATTCTCCTTGTTAGCAGTAACTCTATCAAAGAAGAAATGCATTCCATTCAAGGTTATAGGATTAACAAAGAATAAATTTAAATGTTTCCTGTTTTTCAAAAAAATGTTTTACATATGAAAGAGAAATTATGATAAATTACATTTTTATGGCTTGATTAATACCCATAGAGATATTTTTAACTCTAAACTCTTCTGATTATGTCTATTAGAACTTGGAGAGGAGGTCTTGTTTTTTTACAATCCTTGCTGAGGGTACATTGTGCAATTTACAAAACCTGTTACTTTGCCTTACTTTAGACTTCAGTTTCCATGCCAAAATTCAGCACAAAAGAAACCCCACCCAATGTACTTCAGATTCATACAGTCAACTCAGCACGCCTTCCAAGACCCAGATGTGTCATTGTCTTCACTTCACAATACTGTCATCTATTTTTATCAGCAAACAATCATAATACACTTAGGGTTGTACAAATATACAACATTCCATAGTTAGAAGAGCCTGGATTTCTGAACTGCCATGTTAAATCCAAGGTATCATGACTCATGCATATGTTTGCTTTAATAAGAATTATTAATAGAATAAACTAATCAAAAATAATTCTCTCCAATATGGATTTTACATTAAATTTTTACATGGACTTTAAAACAGACTGCCTGAAATTTACTTTAAGAATGATTTTTCAACTTAATCAGGTACTAATAAACTATTATTTATTTGTGGTAATTGGTGAAAAAAATCTACACTCAGAACTGCTGAATAAAAGAACATATCAATCCATTTTTTTACAGCAGCAGCAATACATTCAGAATCAACATGACTAAAACTATTCAGAACCTTCCTTCTACATAAAAAGCTAAATCCAGGGGCCAAGACATGACAACTTCTGAAGCTTACATATTCATCATGGGGATGTTTCTTTATGAAACGTACAAATTGCTTTAACTGTGAATATGCAGACAGTTGCAGAATAGTGCAATGCAGACAGTGCAGAATAGTGCAGTAAAAGCACTATAAAGCACCATATAAAAACTAATAATAATAATAATAATAATAATAATAATAATAATAATAATAATAATTAGACAAAGTTAAAAATAGAAGACACATGGCATGGCAAAGTATTGCATGCCTAGTTATCTTTAAGAAGTAGCAGGCAAATCAGATTATAAGACCCAGCAGTGACTAAGAAGAGGGAGGCTGATGAAATAGAGGGACTAATTCTGGCTGCACAAGGGCAAGCATTAAAAACAAATGCATACAAAGCCAGTATTGAGAAGAGAGCAACAGACAACAAATGCTGCCTCTGCAAATAAACTGAAGAAACAGTGGACCACCTAGTTAGCTACAAGAAGATCAGCTAGTTGCTGCAAGATCACGCAGATTGACTACAAACACTGGCATGACAAAGTAACAACAATGGTGCATTGAAAGATCCACAAGAAATGCCATTTGCCTGCAAGCAAGAATGGTGGGCCCCCAAAATAGATAAAGTAATAGAAAATGAAGCTAAAGTTGCTGCTCTGGGACTTTAGAATTCAAAGGCAAGAACCTGGTACACAGTACTTCAGCCTTAACAATAAGAAAGGCAGAAAAGTCTGAACAATGAATGTGGCATTACCTGGAGACAGCAGAAGAGAAAAGAAAGTACTATGGAAAAAAATTCACAAAAATACTAAGACCTGCAAATAGAAGTAGAACTACTGTGGCAAAAGAAAGCAAAGCTAGTAGCAATAGTAATAGGTGCCTTGGGTACCATCCAAAAACATCTGGAGTAGAACTTGAACACTACTGGAACTGACAAAATCATCACCAATCACAAAAGGCAGCTTTATTTGGACCATCTTTCATCCTGGAACAATACTTTTAACACCATCCAACAACATCTGTTGGATGTTGTTGGATGGTGGAATCAATAGGAATCAATAGGTCTACAACAACTAGATCTTATAAACAGACTAGAATTATATATTATATTTCCACTGTAGTTACTGTTTCTATAATCTGTTCTATATGGAAGAAATAATATGAATAAACTCTAGGTACATATCTTCTCTTCCTATATGAATTCTAATACACTGATTTTTAGCAATCTTTGATTTATTTGCAGCTATCTGTTCACCTAATAGAGAAAAATGCAGATGTATAGACATATATATGCAGTATATCAATGTGTACCCATCAGCATTCACACAAGGGTTCAAATGCAATTTTTACCTATTTTTTACCATGTTTTCACTTTCTAAAGCACAAAAGTAGTTGTATCAACAAAGACCAAGAGAAATCTCTTCATATTTACAGAATAGTTTATACTTGTGCAATGATGCAATCCCATCATTGAATGAATGACACTGGGAAGACAATGAAACCAATAAAAAAAACAATTAATGTAAGCAGATGTTTCCTTTCCTCTGAACAACAGTTCTGAGAAGGGATGTAACATATATATCCACCTTAAAGCATGCCAGAGAAGGAAACTAGGTATATTATAAAGATGAATCCCTAAGAACAAAGAGACAATTATTGCCCATGTGAAACCTGGTAAGTAAGGCCTGACTCTTACTCCGTAAAAAAGTGGGACTTTTCCTTAGAATATTACAACGGAGGACAAATTAAGGCAGGGAAAGATATTGGAAACAAAGCAAAATAAGAAAATGCTAATGCCCACTAGCCAGAAAAGAAATCCAGGAAGAATGCTAAATAGGTTAATAACAATGAACTCAAATGTGGACAAAAATATAAAAAAGCAACTCCTACGACATAGATTGTTAGAAAAAAGACTGAAAATAATGATCACATCAAAACAAAACAAAATACAAACATACAATTTTCAAAAGATCTTTTAGAACTGGAAAGAGAGCGCATTGGATCAACCACTATAAGTAAGGTTGAAAATATTTCCAATGTTTTTGTTTTAAGAAATAAGCAGAAGATAGAAGCAACAAAAATCTAAAATTTATGAAATGAACTTAACAAATCTGGAATAGTTGAATCATTCAACAAAAATGATTAGTATGAGATACAGAGCAGAAAAAAAAGAAAATACTTGAATCTGCAATTCTGTTAATTTTTTGGAATTCATTGACTATAAAATATGCTCTTGTTTATGGAGAACTGAATATTCAGCTCACTGCAATGAAAAGTTGCTACAGCTCGCATGACTGCTGAGAGATCTGTTTTCCATAAATAAGAGATTAAAGCTATTTAATCATTAGATGTCAAAGAAGGAAAAAGGGATGCTCAAAGGGGATATGGAGACTGCATAATAAACTCTTTGCCTAAGTCTTCTCTGACTTGCAACAACTAAAGCAGGGCTGTCAAACTGGATTTGTTCAAGGGCTAGATCAGCATTGTAGTTCTCTTCCACGGGCTGGCTGGGATGAGGGGAGAAATGGGATGTCCTCCTCCTGCAGCACCCTGCCAGCCAAAACGGGGCATGGAGGACTGCATGCGGCGACCCTGTGGCCCATTTTGGCTGGCAAGGTGCTGCCGGAGGCCATGCAGGCCAAAAATGGGCCACGGAGGCTGCAAGTGTCCCTGGGCCCCCATTTTTCATTAGCAGAGGCACTGTGGGCCGATCCTTTGCTATTTCCAGGCTTTCCCCATGAGCCAGATTTAAGCACCCCGCGGGCTGGATCTGGCCCATGGGCCTTGAGTTTCACCCCCCTGATCTAAAGCAAAGGGTGGAACAACAGAACACATAGGATATCTTCAGAAAAATACAAAGTTAACAAACCTCTGGATCCTGATGTATCCACCTGAGAATTCTTAAATTCTCAAATAAAAAAATGATGACCACACAAATATCTAATTTCTGAGGCATTAGTGCTAATAGACTGGAAAGGAAAATTTAGTCAGACCCAACGTTTAATATATAATTGTATTTCAGGTTACTGATCGCTACTTTTCTTACTTTTGTAGATAAGGCTGTGTCATGTTTTTAAGACAGTATCTGTCAGCCTTCAAGATTTTCTTCCTTTGCTTTGCATCTTTCTGCTGTCATAAGTAACGGGGGAGGAGGGGGGACATGATTATGGGAAATGAGCTGGATGGAGGTGTTACAAAACAGAACTGTATAAGTTGGGAGGGGGGAGATTCTTGCTTAGGCTTCTGTCCTATGCTATGCGCAGCCGCAACTCTTTATCAAAATATGTTAAGGTCAATGGACAGAGGCCTCATCACCACCTGGAGATGCCCACATGATGCTATACACAACTTTTGATTGGATGAGCGAATTGAATTATTGGGGGTGGGAACATTGCCATCACTTTGTATATGTGATTTACACGCTCATTTTCTCAGATTCAGAATTTTTTTGTTGCTACCACTTGATTTCCAGTAAAAGATATCTTTTCTCTAATTAATGGAGTCTAAGTATTTCTTTCTTGGATTTTGAATGGAGCACCAGACGACAATATCCAATTTCTAGACTAATATACAGTATTTCATTTATACTTTAAAACTGCAAATTGGAAGCTGAGAAGCATTTTCTACTTGAAACTGACTAACTTAACAAGTTATTAAGAAAAGATATTACTCTATATTTGAGCCTAATATTTGTCACCATGAAGAAAAAAAATATTTCCTCCTAGTAATCAACTCAGAAGTCTAAATCTCTGGCATTGAATTGAGACAGTTCTGTGAGCTACCTAGGAATGCTTTATCTTTTATATTTGTTAGTTACAAGCATTATCTTTCAAGATAATACTTGTATCTTAATATAGATAAAATATAATATTTTATTACATTATAGTAAATAGAGTATTATAATAAAATATAATACTGTGAGCTTTCAAGACTCACAGAATGTTGATAATTAAATAGACAGAGCCAGATTTTTTAAAATAATCCCTTTGGCAGTAAATGGAACATTATGTTTATTGATGTTTTTCTGGGCCTAAAATGCACTGCAGCACTCATAAGGTAGAGCCTTGATTTTCTTTTAAAAAGGGAAATATTGGGTGGCAGCCCGGGTGGGGTGGATTTAAAGTAACAACATAAAAAACAAATAACTCCAAAAGTACATGGTTGGTAGAAAGGAGGTGAAAGAGAGATTAAAGGCAGGGAGGTTTAAGGAATTTACCTGCCCAAGGGTCTTACAAATTATACTGAAATTTTTGAGAAAGATTGACTGTTGCTAGCCTTTTCTGTCTGCAGACTAGAGAAGGCTTCCTTATTTGATATTACTATGGATTGATAACTATGATTACGCACCACTCCTAGTTAGGGAAAACAAACAGTACAGGTATATTTTTTGAATTGCTGATGACGCCTAGGAGATGAGACTAAATCATATCTACCCAGTGAAAATGTGGACACAATGCATAATTCTTTAGAATCAAAACACCATGGGGGAGGGGCAGAATATCCTAACAGCACAATTTAGCTCAGTTAATAATACTGAGGAACAATGGAGGAAGAAAACATAATATAACTGTAAATATTGATCATCTATTTATAAAAGAGGCAGGAGAAAAAATGTCTGTGAAATTGGCTACTTTTTTTTCAACCTTAACAAAACTAGTAATCCTGCTGTTTATTAAACTGTATTTAACAAAAGCTAGTCTTAGTCACACAAAGAAATGTGCAATAGTCAATTCTTTTATGTTCAGTAATGAGGTTTATTTCATTTCACTTTGTTTTGCTGTCATACAAGATTCATCCAATCACTGTAAAATTATCTTATTATTGGACACTGGACTATCATTTAGTAAATGACCAAATAATGAGTATGCCTAAAGAAACTAATATTGAAAACAGAATGGATTGGGAGGTCATTCACTAGGTCATGCTTTCCTCTTTCAATGAGTCTTTTAATTATGATTTTGCTCTAAGTCTTCATTCCAAAAGATACACAGCTTTTTCAAAAATATGTGTGTAATCTGTGATCTGTTACCTGTGTCCTGATAAATAATAAACTATTCACAGTTTATGATTAGCTGAATTGACTCTCTAAACTCTTCACCAAATATAAAAATAAGAACATCAGAATGTTCAAAGGATTTGAATTTTCACTCTATTTTAATATATGCCTAAATTCCTATATAACCATCCATAGGTGACCAGATTAATTGCTAAGTAAATAAATCAAAACTGGAAATTGACAAAGGAAAACTTTTTATGAATGCTGGAGTTTGTTAAAAAGCAAAATAGAGTAGAAAAGCTACAGTGCACCAGTAATTAAGGAATTCTGCAACTGTATTCAGTCCTCTTTCAACAAAAAAAGGGAAATTAGAATTATTTTAACCATTGCTACTATGAAAGGCGCCCAAACGATGTCATAGATGTAATTTCCTTAATAGGAACTATTTTTAAAAAGAAATGACATTCAAAGTATCCCAGAGCTTTAATTTTTTTAACCAAAATGTTCAGTAGTGCTGCTCAGTTTTATGACTATATGATCATTTACTGTCCAAGCTATTCATTTTTAGAATGTGGTTGATTTTACACTCTTTCATTCCACATTAAAAGATTATGCACTCATGCAAAAATGCTCAAGTGGAACTGTTTGAGTAACTGTGGATAAAATGCTTTTGAAATGCTGAAGTATGCTGGTTCAGGGAAAAGAGGAAAGACATGCACAAAAGGAAATCAGCTAGGGTTAGGGTTAGTTAGTTCCATGATGTGATGTGATGTCCTGAGCTCAGGAGGTTACACCACAAAACCTCAGGATGTTACAACATAGCCAACGACTCAGGAGATTACAGCACAAGACCCAGGATGTCACAACAATAGAACTTAGAAGGTCATCACACAGCCCATTACCCAGGTTGTTACAACACAGAAGGTTGATAGACACACAGCCAATACCTCAACCATACATGTTCTTTCGAAAAAGCCAACCAATCTGCAAACATCAACTCCATCAATCAATCAAGAAACAACAACATAGCCAAGCTCCCCACCAGTCTTTATAGAGAGACGGCAACTCTGATCACCCTTTGCTCGTACAAGCACGAAGCAGAAAAAAACCAGCCTGAATATGGCGACTGGGACTTTGTTGAAACATCGCCAAGATACTCTCAATCTTACATGGGAAAAGACCCGAACATGCCAAGACCTGCATACCTGTACCCATGAAAACCTACAAAATGTATGTATGTATGTACATATGTACATATATATATATGTATGTACATATATACATATATATATGGTATTCAGCTTTGTTCAGGTATTTTCCCACATCATTATAGTTGCGCTTTTAAAGTAGGAGCAACGTTTCGGCAGAATCTCATCTGCCATCATCAGGCTTCTGTATAGTGTTCGTCTGTGAGTCAGAAGTGAGTCAGAAGTCTGACTCACAGACGAACACTATACAGAAGTCTGATGATGGAAGATGAGATTCTGTCAAAACGTTGCTACAACTTTAAAAGCACAACTATAATGGCGTGAGAAAATACCCGAACAAAGCTGAATACCATACATACAAATACCCACGAAAACTTAAGAAAACGTATGTATGTATGTAAGTATGTATGTATGTATGTATGCATGTATGTATGTATAACACATAATCGCACTCAGCCTTCTTCCACGGCCTCAAAGCTTTAATCTATATATGATTCATGCACAGAATTGTAGATCATTACCACAACTGGCTGGAACGTTAACTCTCAGAAGCTAGTCAAGGCTCTCTTTGTTCCCCCAATCCGGCCTGCATTTAATTCAATCATTATTTGGGGGGAAGTACGGAATCCTGGGCAATGGTTATTTGACTGTTCCACATTCCATTGAAAATTACAGCAGCAGCTTCAAAATATTTAGAGGAATGAAGAAGGCAAGTTAGAATATATTGCCCAGATTTTACAGCCTAAATAAGACATACCTTTGAAGCACTGTCAGAAAGCATAGTTGAAAAACAAGTGTAAAGTTTCAGTAGCCTTTACTCCATTTCAAAAATCAGAAGGATTTTGCCACACTATTATTTTGTAATTATGAGGACAATCTAAGTATCCTGTTAACTGAAGCTCTGAATGCTTTCAGTTGTTTGATTTTTAAAAAGATAAATATTCCCATGTTACCAACCAAGTTATATTACATAGGCAATTAGAATTAGACTTTAGGATCCTAGGCAAGGCTTGTGAAAGTTTAAATTACAGAATAAAAATCAAATGGACAATGAAACAAAAGCAAAATAATATCTACTGATCAATATGCATTTTTCTCCATTGTTAAAAAAATATCCACAGCTTCTTATTACCATTTTCTATTAGAATATTTTCTTATCCCCTTTAGCATGAAATACTGCTCATATATCCTATACCTTTATAATATATCACAACATCAAGACATCATAGGATCGAGAACCATTTATATTACTTTGGCAAGTGAGATGTCATATCAGTTGAGAAATCAATAAAGGAATTCATTTCCATTTTTCAGGCAACAATAAAGTATTTTTCCCTTTATGTGATTCGACCTCTTGTGTGATTCTACCTCTTTCTTCTCTGCTACTTATTCTGTCTCCGTCCTCTCCTACCAATATCTGCATGTTTATATCTATTCCTGCATACTCCATGCGTATATAGAAACAAAACTACCTTCTACAATGAGTGTCTAGCTAAAATTGCCAAACAAGCAATTACCTTTATTTGTGAAGCCCGCTTATGAGTCTCAACCATGCACAGGTCAATTTAATTTTTTATATTGTTCTTTAAGAAATATAATTAAGGGCCATTTCTTAATTATGTTCATTGAAGATGAGGTAAACCACTGAGAGTCAATGAAAACCACTGGTATAATAAATAAATATTGTCTCCACAGTTTCATTAGTTTTAATTTAAACGTTGCACAACAGTGAGATGAATGCATTATTGACTCTGACAATTTATTTCACCTCTATAAAAGGTTAATTCAGTATAAAATAATCATAGCCTTGCTGTTTAGTTCTTTGATTCATAAAGTTGGCTCCAAATATTGCCTTAAATGTTGTGAAACATCCAGTGTTTCATCATCCATATGAATGAAATGAACCATGAAGACAGTTTCAAGAGGTGTCAAACTTTACCAGCTGCCTGGAATGCCAGCAGAACATCAGATACCATGTCCTGTAATTTATCTTGCACAATTCCAATTCTCCTTACAAGGTACTCTTGCACTCTACCTCCACTGATGTCCTTTTTCGAAGTGCTAAGCAGAATCTATATTGACTGATTTGTCACTTACCAAGTGCTGCTGCTAACTCTTTAGCTGATCTGAAACTAAACCAGGCAAAAGCAAATTGCTCCAAAAAGGTCAGTACAGATTTTCAATAAGTACATAAGGTTTTTTTGCCTCTAAATAAATTATACAATATATTTCTGCTGTTCATAATTTTGCAGCAACTATTCTCAAACTAATTTCTTTCTCATCTATGTCCCCTTTCATATTATTTCACAAAGCAATCTTGGAACTCCACAAATTCTGTGGTACTTCATAAAATTATTTTCTCATTCTAAAGATTTTCCGCAACCACTTTTCATTCATTCTGTTGATGAGATTAATCAATATTTCTCTTGCTGCAGTAATTTTCCTTATATTCCATTTGCTTTAGCCCTTTCATTCATAGTAAAACTTACGTTTTCATTTTTCTGCATGTATTCATGAATGGTATCCTCCAAAATCAGACCACCTTCATTCAGCATTATTTCAGTCTTCTCCTTTCTCTTAGTTTCACAGACAGACAACACATTCTGTTTTGATGGCTCTTTGGTGCTCTCTGAGCTTAGTTGCTTTCTTGCAGATGTTTCATTACCCAAACTAGATCACATCATACAAAAGTTTGGGTTATGAAATGTCTACAAGAAAACAGCCAAGCTCAGAGAGCACCAAAGACCTCTCATTTCATCCCTGAGCTATAAATATTTTCCCTGGCATTCTATTTTTCTTACTTTCAACTTCATTTTGTAAAAAAATTACCTTACGCTGGGTGGCTTTTTTTAAATTAAGCAACCATTGGTTAATTGATTGTTAGGAAAAGTCTCTTCAACTTCCTGATTTACAGTTTTATACAACTATTCATGGTTATATCGCTATACTCTAGTAATCAAGCGAGAAAGGACTTCTACATATCAATTGAAGTACATGAATGGAGGTTTTTTTTAAAAATGAACAAATTTTAAAGCAGAGATTAGGCTTAAAAAATATTTAAAAATATTTATGAACAGCATTCTAAATGTATCAGTTCATACATGTATATCATACACGTAATATCTTGATAATACATTTTCAAACTTTTACTGCTACATAACATCAAAAAGATTTTAAAGTACAATAAGGGAAAGAAAATAAACAGATGCAATTTTAGCTTAGAGTTGTGATATTTTTGATTGCAAACTTAAAATGACCCATATAGCAACCTTCTTGCTACCAAGAGAAAGCCATAATATGTCAACTTATCTGAGAAGGAAGCTCCATATTTGCTTTCTCTTTTCTCATCCTGAAATCTGGGAAAAGATTATGAGGATAATTGTAGGATCCAGACAGAAATTTTTGGAGAAAAAAAGCACATTAATTGAATTTGGTCTCAATTTATTTATTTATTTGATTTGTCAATTGCTTACAAGATAATAGGTATAAGTATATACATAGTTATGAATACATGAAAATTGGGTACATATAAGAAAAATAAAAGAAACAATAGGACAGGGATGGTAGGACCACATTGGTGCGCTTATGCATGCCCCCTACAGACCTCTTAGGAAAGGGGTGGAGTCAATAGTAGACATCTAAGGTTAAAGTTTTGTGGGTTTGGGGAAGAAACTATAGAGTCAGGTAGAGTATTCCAGACATTGACCACTCTGTTACTGAAGTCGTATTTCCTGCAATCAAGTTTGGTAAGGTTAACCTTGAATTTGTATCTATTGTGTGCTCTTGTGTTGTTATGGTTGAAGCTGAGGTATTATTGACAGGTAAGACATTGCAGTGTATGATTTTATATACCATACCTAGATCAGACCGAAGACAGTGTAATTCAAGGTTTTCTAGGTCTAGAATTTCCAGTCTGGTGGCATAAGGTACTCTACAACAAGTAGAGGAGTGGAGAACTCTTCTTGTGAAATATTTCTGGACTTTCTCAACTGTGTTAATATCAGATATGTAATGTGGGTTCCAGACCGATGAGCTGCATTCGAGTATTGGTCTAGCAAATGTTTTGTATGCTCTAGTTAGTAGTGTCATATTACCAGAGAAAAGCTCCGTAGGATAAGGTTAACAACCTCTTAATGCCTTTTTGGCTATGTGGTTCAATGGGCTCTAGCACTTAGATCATTAGAGATGAGTACTCCAAGATCCTTGGCAGAGGATCATCAACAAGATCTTGACTATTCAGCTTGTTTTTTATTTTCTATTTTTTTTTTTTTTTGCCAATATGTAAGACAGAGCATTTATTTGTTGAGATTTGAAGTTGCCATTTGTTTGACCATTCTGATACATAATCAAGATCTGTTTGAAAGGTAGCAGTATTGTCTGCGATATTGAACAGCTTTACGATTACTTAGAGTATTATAAAAACAACATGCTGAATTGAATTTAAAAATAAATTGGCAACAAATGCAGATTAATAGTCACAGAGTTTTACAACTTATTTATTGATTTACTGAACTGAAATAACTGGTCTCAGTGAACAACTTTGCTGAACTATTTTGGGCTAGCTGAAATTTCCAGATTGTTTGAAAGGATAACTGCACAAACAATGAGCTGCAGTGATTCAATCTCAAACTTACTGGAGCATGAAATATTTCTGCCCAGATACTGCTGCAAATGGTAGAACTACTCAAAGTAATGAAAATAGCTTTATATACTATTAAAGCCACTTGCTGTTTCCAGTCAGAAAAATCCTAAAACGATAAAAGTGACTCTTTAGTTTGAGTGCAAATTGCATCGGAATAGAATGAAAATTATTCCATGATGGAGCTGGAGATTTTTTTCATCCAAACTGTATGAGAAGACTCTAACTCTCCTCTGTTTCCTCTGGGGTATGTTCATACATAGAGTAAATCTATATATACCGACACATGGGAAGACTTTATAATTTTAACCTTGTATGAGGAAAATATGCAACTGTAAATTCCATAACATAATTATCAAGCAACAATGTAATAGTTCACTAGCATTACCACATCTCTAGGGAATTTCTGCATAAAAATGAGTCTGTATCACAATTCAGATTATCTGTCAAGAGGCATGCTGTGATTTATGAGATGGAAGGCCAACTGTATCAATAAAGCTGCACTCTCCACTTCCCTTCCTTGAGCACAGGCAGCTTCCATTCTCACCAGCCTTAAAAGCTAGACTGAAACCGATCTAGAAAATTTATTTCATCTAAGAATGTAATTGGATGTAACAATAACTGATTGTGAACCCCAGCACTACATCTAATCATGTTGACAGTAAATAAAATAAGAGGTGATCCAGTGATTTTTGTCTTTACCAAGTGGTAAGTAGTATCGGTTGATAGGCCTGAGGCAAAGACAATATTTTGAATTAGAAGTTTGGAACTGTATTTAATTTCCTGATAATAAAGGAGTCTAGTCTTATATCATAGACAAGAATGCCACAGTCTCACAGATTTCATGCAACAGAAGGAAAAAGAGATTGCAGAAAACTTTTATAATATAATTGGAACTCAGCCACTAACTGAGCATATGGAGGAAACAGTGTTATGGGAAGCAAGATTCTGGTGACCCAGAAGACTCCAGTGGAGAAACAGAAGTAAAGCCAGACATGCTGAGAAGATTATCCCCGCTTCCTTCTAGATATAGTATTGCTGAGATGGTAGTTACATGTTAATGTACCTTTTAGCTGTTTCTTAGCAAAACTAAAATATTCATGTTCAAGAGGTGGGGAAATTAAACTGATGTCAGTTTTCAATTTTTCTATGTTATATTGCATATTATAGCTGATCAAAAAAATCTACAGAAGATGTGTCTCATCAATAAGAAAAAGAATAGAAAAAAAAGAAGAAAGATACAGGCTCTCAATGGTTCTGTAATGCAAATTGTTGACAGTTGAAACAAAAACTGCTGTCCTTCAATAAGACCTTAAAAACCCTCCAGGAGAACAATTATTGTACCGCCTGGATTGTCTATTATTTTGTGTTTCTCATACTCCACATTGAGTTGTATGGCAATTAAATCTAGTAAGTTGATTAAAAAGACTAAAAGCATAATAGTTCTTTCTTAAAAAGTCAATGTGTAAAAAAAGAAAAACAAACAGCAGAAGAACTCGCTCAACATCCAATTTTGGACCCATGTAGAGCACAGATGTCAAATTTAAGGCCCGTGGGCCAGATTCTCTCTGAGGAGTGCTTAGATCTCGCCACAGGGCTGCCTTGGAAACAGTGAAGGACTGGCCCGCAGTGTCTTTGCCAACGAAAATTAACCTTGAGAGGGCTGTGTATGGCCCTCCTGAGCTCCATTTTCAACTGTGATGGCGTCCTACAACCATCTGCCAGCGAAAACAGAGCTTGGGAGTCCATTTTCACAAGCAGAGCACTTGGGCACCAGAGGCATCGACTTTAAGCCCATGTCCCACTGCACCA